>JAGGAU010000349.1:0-14618 GCA_017657275.1 Termitomyces sp. T108
TATGCTTAGGGTTTCTTATGTGTTCTAAAGGTATGTTCTCGCTGTCTACGGTTTTCGACAGTCTGGCTTACAGTTTTCGGCCGGTTTTTAGGGTATATTAAGAACATCTTTATCCTTTTTGTCGGTCTCTTTTCCGAGACCGGCGTAACAGTATATCCTGGTTGTTATTACAACAACCCTGTCCCTGGTAGTCATCGTCACCACTTTCATTGCCCGGATCCCCATCCAGTTCACCCATCCTTGCAGCAAATTGTTGTCTCATATCATCCATGGGCATAACACCTTCATGCCCTTCAAACACAATACCCTGGTTGTCTATTAACGACTCTCCTTGATCCTGCAAGTCTTGGTTGTGGATGCATTGGTAATTAACGCAATCACTTCAATTGTCCACTAGGTGGACCCATCTCACAATGCATCACAGTGTTACTGGTTCTTCAAGGGCATGTTCCTTGCGTTCCTCTTCATTGATCATGACACGCCGCTGAGGTGTCCTATCCTTAGATGGATTTTCCACCTCCTCTTCACCAGCATGGTGAGATGTTTCTGTCTCTACCTCTGATGATGCCTGACGAGGCATTCCACTGATGTTAGCTTGCCATTGTGCAGCATTCTGACCCTTTTTGTAGTCCTGCTGAGACTCATTTGCCTGTCTAGGCACATTCAAGATGTCCATTGCTTCTATGATGTCTGGTGCTTGTTGATGCAATACTGCGTCATAGTCTACCAATTCAGCCGGTGTGGCTGTTGATGTTGCTGTCCCTTGGGCTAGCTTATGCTTAATGTACTCACTGAGCTCAAGCTCAAAAATATGAGTAAAAAGTTCAATATATTCAGTCAAATCAACCCTAGGTACATGCTGGCCTCTATCAGCCAGTAGCTGCAGATGCTTTACAATGTAAAGCTGTAGACACTTTTGTGTCAATTCTTTTGTGACCATTGGAAACCAGTCCAGTACCAGCTAGAGCTGGACTGATAAGGTTGAAAGCAACCTTCCTCCCTCCTCTTCATCAGAGGAGTCTAGTTCAGACACTACGTCCAGAATTTTTCTGGGGCTCTTATGCCTCACCGGTGGCTCTGTGCCACTCCTTCCTGGCTTTTCCATCATTGGAGGCGCTGGGTGCACCTCTTCTACTACTCTTTCCATCTGCCTGGTCTCTGTGGCCGGGGTTGCTCCCTGTGGGGTTGTCATCTGCTTTGACGACGCATCCAGTCCATGCCTAACCCCTTGGTTGGGCTTCATTGTCCAGAATGGGGTACTATGCACTAGCATGCTACCCTGCATGGTATCCACATTGAGTGCAGATCTGCCCATTGCCCCTGCTGAGAGCATAGTGTTCTCAGGCAAATTCAGGTAGATCAACAATGCTAGATTTATTGCTGGGAGCGATGACCCTGATGCAGATGATTTCTCCCCTGGTCTAGAGCCAGGGTTCAAGATTGATTTCATCCATGAAATGGATAGTCCACCTGGCATTCCAAAGCTCTTGCTCATGTTGAGCATCACTTTGTCATCCCGTTTTGGCAGGGGCTGGTATTTCAATGCTGAAGGCATCTTAGGAGGTTTAAAGCCAGTAGCTGGCTCCGAAGGACCTGGTGGTTGGCCAGGTGGTTCAGCCATGAGAACTAGATGTTGATGTGGCAGATAAGAAGTTGCAAAGTTTGATGAGTGTTGCCTAGTATGGTAACAAGAGCCCAGAGTCTAAAGCTGATAGCAGAAGATTCAAAAAAATGTAGCTGTTGGCTACAGATAGAACAATCTTGTGTGCTTCACGCAGTAGCTGAATCAGACTGAATTATTGGATTAGACTAAATACGTTGTGAATACAAGATGTTGTCTTATGTAATACACTAAAACTATAGTTAGTCGCTGATAAGTACATGGCTGGGTGGGGCACACTAACATGGATTTCAGCAGCTTCATTTGGCATCAAGATTATCTGGCACCTCAATAGATTAAGCACTATCTTATCATAAAAGGCTGAGGTCCCCAATCAGAGGCCTTGGAACCACAGGAGCATCAAGAAGTAATCTCACAGGTACCAGCTCCACCCTGGTGCCTTTGTCTGATGTCTGGCAACTTTCCCTCCTTGATGGTTTCAGGCCAAAATGGCAGCTCCCTGTGTATTTGTCCACTTATGGTCTTTAGCAGCAGGGTCATCCAACTGGTGGACAGACGCCATTAGCAACTCAGACAAATTTTCACATTTCATCCCTTGCATCATACTTCTTGAAGTTCTTGACATATGCCACTGGCAACTTCTTTTCCATTCTTAATGTACAAACTATAATATTTTCACTTACCTTATGTAGTTAGCGATGGTGACCTAGCACCTTATAAAAACTGTACTAAATGGTAGCACAAGGACAATAGACCCCCACTGCACACATCACATCTTAGCAAGCTCATCCCTCCAAGTCGCTAAGCACCTCTATTCCCACTGACTCTCTAAGGTCACCAGGTTACTAGCGCCTCATAACCGCTAGCAGTCTAACGGTCCCTGCAATGTTGCAAGTTAGCGCCTATATCACCAACGTACCACCAGGTACATTACCACCTCCCTTCGCCAGGAGTCTAGTGCCTGCACTTACGGCAGGATTTTGATTTAGCGACTAGATCACTAAGTACTCCCTTACGTACTTTCAAACTTATCAAACTTTTAGCCCCCATGAGTAGCTGGGACCCTACTCAGGACTCTCACATTTATTAGCGCATGCCCAACGCTACTCCACAGGAGGCGCTAGGTATTAGTAACCATATACTGTCCCTAGCAACTTTTGGGCATCATCATTGTGCAGGCGCACAGACCACTAGACTAAGGTCTGTCAGGTTCCAATGACTGTGGGGGCTTCTTCCTAAGCAAGACCTTACAAGGCAGACTCAAGGTGGCTACAGTTATGAAGTCCTACATGAATACAAGGTCCAGAGTTGGTTCCGGGACTAGTGCGGGTAAATCTGGCTGTTAGAAGAGTAAGGGGGTCAGATCCAGGCTGTGGGAGTAAGTCTGGGGTTGTGCCAGGGGTTCCGGGGGTACGAGGCATGGGTCCGGGACTACTGAGGTGAGTCCAGGCTTGGTCCAGGGAAGGCAAGGTGAGGCCGGGGTGAGACAAGCCATGAAGGGGAAAAGGGACAAGAAAAGTGAACAAAGAATGAGACAAGATTGAACAAGGAAAATGAGTCAAGGACGGGGAACAAAGGAAATAGACTGAGAAGGGAAAAAGACTGGGAGAAGATAGAATAGAAGTGGACAGGAGTAGACTGAGAGACTGAGACAAGATACAATAGTACAAGGCAAAGGAGATTGGGACAAGATAGTTTTCAATATTAACACTAGCGTA
This sequence comes from Termitomyces sp. T108, assembly GCA_017657275.1. Classification (NCBI taxonomy): domain Eukaryota; kingdom Fungi; phylum Basidiomycota; class Agaricomycetes; order Agaricales; family Lyophyllaceae; genus Termitomyces; species Termitomyces sp. T108. Next base: position 3,340 of record JAGGAU010000349.1, read on the forward strand.
CAGATTGTCTACTTAGGCCTTAAGTACTTTACTCTGCAGGCAGACTCTGGGAAGGTGGGCTCAGCCTGGTTCAGTGGTCGGGTGTTGGGCATGATTGCCAGGGTGATTGCCAAGTGATGCGGATTATGGCAGTTGGACCGTAACCACGGGTGTTGGGCGTGATTGCTGGAGTGATTGCCAGGGGATGCTGAGGTAATCTGTCTGAGGGCGGCCCATGCCATGGGAGGTTCCGGGTTGATGCGGAAGGTTCCAGGATCATGGAGATTGCTGGGTGTCAGGATCAAGGGGGCAGCAAACCTGGGAGTGACAAGTGTTACCATGGCAGCTGTTGTGGTGTCATGATGGGCAGCGGGGGCGGTTGGCGTTGTCCCAGGGAAGTAGGGGTTGTTGGTGGTGTTGTCCCCGGGGTGGTGGGCAAGCTCCAGGAGTGGGTCATGACAAGATCGTCATGATGTAACAATCCAGTTACATCCATATTATGCTGTTGGTGATTTACTGTAAATTAATATGTTAGTGTAATGCCACCTCCTCTTCTCATTGCTTCCTCTTCCTCTTCCTCTTTGTCCGCTTTGTGGTCATCATGTCCTCAGTTACTGTCAGGTCTCTGTGGGTCCTCTTGAATCAACTGGTGCTGTTTATGTACTAGAACAGGGCTTTCACCAACTTGGCCTCCCCCAGAAGCTTGCTTAAGGCTTCTTCTCCCATGTCCACCACTCTGTCCAGTTTGCATTGCTGTTGATTGTATGCACTACACTGGAGCAGGTAATGTTTGACCATTTCTTCTGCCTGGTGACACACTGTGCATGGTGTATCTATCTTCCCAAACTTATGGAGGTATTGGTTCAGGGGGCAATGTCCTGTCTTCAGCTGCATTAGGATCAATGCGTGTCTTTGCAGTATGCTGGCAAGTGTGTGCAGGATGTTTGACATGTTTGGTGCATTTGGGTCCATTGCTTTTAGTCAGGCAAATCTGAGCAACTGCCTTATTCTGTCCTCCACCTCTTTCCACCACTGGGTTTTGTGTGTTGCCAGTACTGCCACTTTCAATGTCTTGAGGGACCTCTTGAGGAATGGCAGTCCTCCCATTTTGGTATCTCTCCCCTCGGCCACCTTCTTGGCCTCCTTGTCTGCCCTTTCATTTCCTGGAATCTCCATGTGTCTCAGGGTCACCCTGGCTTCTGTAGAACTACTGTCTTAAAGACTTTCCACCTTTCCAGGTAAACTTTGTGGTTGAATGTGCCTCTGAATATTGAGCCCAGTGTAGCCATTGGCTATGGATAGAACAATCTTGCATAATCCATGCAGTAGCTGAATCAGACCACAATATTAGTATTGACTAGATACATTTGTGAATACAGGATGTTGAGTTATATAATACACTAAGAATGTGATTAGTTGCATATGCATAACAATTAATAGGATAAGGTTGTCCTGATGTAATGATCTGGTTACACCCAGGTATGTAACCAGGGTGTACTTTGTCTTCTTCAGCACTATGTTTGGGATTCTACTCAACCCCAGTGCCTTGAACAGTTTGACTTGTCCACCCTGGCGTATATTTCCCTGTTGATAATGGGGGTCCAACGGGATGCTGGCTTGCTGCAGGGTACAGCCTCCTTCTCCACATCTCTGTTGCTCAACAGTTCCATTATCCCTTTGATTGTTTTAACTGTTGCCTCCACCATGGTTTTCAGCACCTCCCTGTACTCCTCCATCACCCTCCCCCATTGACTCTGACACCATCTTTTCCATTTCCCCTGTTTTTACTCCCTCCATTCCTATCATTACTGCTCTCATCCCCTCCTTCACTTTGTTTGGCATGTCCTTCCTTGCTGTCATTAGGAGTAGCGCTGCTTTGAGCACATCCTCATCAATGGAGTCTTCCACTTCATTTAATGCTCCATTGCTGTATAGCCATGCTCTGGCTTCCTCTGCTGTCTGTATTTTTGGGTCTTGGTCACAGTTTGTGTTCCCTTGCATTGTTATGCCTGGTGTGGTGCTGGCAGGTCATTGCATTGCTTGACTGGTGTTTCTAATTGTCTGACCCCCCTTATTTGATGACATTTCATTGGTATTTCTTTCTAGTAGGCTTTTAGAGTCATGCAAAGTGTAGATTTTGTTGTATGTACTTCTAATATCTATACAATCACTGTTCCAGTGTTCCTCTGAGCCCTATGAACTTGTTTTTCCATGGTGAGCCGATGATCATAAGAGATTAAAAGCTGTCCACAGTGGTGAGTTCAGATATGTGTACAAATTTTGAAAAAAAAAATGTGTGATGCTTGGCAGCACAGCACTGAGTAAGTAATAGGATAAGTGTTAGCAGTCAAACAGTGGGAGCATGATAGGGATGGCCAAATACAGGTGTGAGGGCTTTCTCCAATTTGTCTGCCACATGTGATTGATTGATTGATTTCTCTAATGACTGCAACCTATGTTGGTCTCTACTGCTATCTAAGACCCTATGTACTTCTGCTATCATATTGTACTCTCTATTGTTAGCATATGACTCACAGTCAGTGCTGACATATTTTACTCTATCCTTTTATTCTATTTTTACTTATTATTTTACTGTTCTTGTTATGTTGCGCCACTATGGTGCAACATCTTTCATTTGTCGGAAGAATTACACCTTGATGGAATAAACTTCATACACTTTAAAAGCAGGGTGCTGATTGCAGCCTGTGCATGCAGAGCAGAGGGATACCTTGATGGCAGCATCCCCAATCCAAACACCAAAAGCACCAAAAGCACCAAGGAGGAGGACAAAGTAAAATCAGCCCTTGCACTGGAGCAAACAGAGTAGACAACTGAAGCAACCCAATGGAATTCTTGCACCTCACCAATGGAGCAATGGGATGTCCAGGATGCATGGACACTCACACTTATTATATACAACTGCAAAAACCCCATTGGACTGGGCATTGAAATGGACGGCTCTGCGGCTCAAGCTTGGGAATCACTGACCAAGGCATATGGCACAGTATCAGACCTAGCAGCTATGGGAACAGAGAATGTCCTGCATGGGGCAAGATTTGTGGACAGGAAAGACTTCCTGACTCACTTATCAGACTTATGCACAAAATGAATGGATGCCATGGAGAAAGGAGCAAACATCCCTGATGCCGCATTCAGGTCTATAATCATAATGTTGCTCCCCAAATCCTGGAATATTGTTGTAGCTAGTCTGTACTCCACCAAAACATTGGCCAATTTGATTTCAGGGGTATTGATACATTAGGAACATTTGAAAATGCAAAAGCAAAACACCCTATCCATTATGGCACTACAAACCACAACCACCCAAAAACCCATACTGATGTGCATTAACCCAAAGTGAAGGCGTGTAGAACACACAATTGAAAGGTGTTACTAGAAAGGCAGCAGAAAGAAAGGTCAATTTCTACCAACCTTCAGAAACCATGAGCAAGCCTTGGCATCACTTGTGGCCAAATCCTCCACACCTACAGCCAACTTTGCAGACACATTGTCAGATCAGGCAGCCCAGACTACATATGTTTTGGCAATAATCTCTGACTCAAGCCAAGATGTCCCAACTTTTGCAGATTTAGGAGCAAGCAATCATTGCTTTGTGGATTTCAGAGTACACAGAACTCAGGATTCCAAAGGAAGGAAAGGCAGTGTTGAAGGATGCAATCTTCCATATTACAGGTCAGGGTTCAGTTGGGAAGGAGACCACTATAAATAGAATTAAGACTGAACTGGTTTTCTGAAATGCTCTCAACACTCCAGACCTTACAGCAAACCTTATCTCTATTGGGAAATTCAACCAAGCAGGATTCTTGAGCAAAGTGAGGCATGAATGGAATGTATCTCCTTAACATGCTGGGTAATGTCTACACCCCACAGGCTTTGATTGCAACTTCCATAAACCAATTGGTGATGAGTACTTGGCTGGGCTGTGTGCACTAATGCTATTTTTAATGATTGTTGTCAGCAGTCTGGCTTTCCAGCACTAACAGGAACATGATGCACCAGCCACGAGACACACTAGTGCACCTGACTTAGTGCACAAGGTTCTATCTTATTGGCATGATTATCTGGCATCATCAGATTATCAGCAGTATCAGTGCCTGTAGCCATAAGAACCTTTCCCACTTTGTGAGTTTGATCTTTCAAATCATTTATAGCAATATCAGCATTCGCTGCATTTTTGGGTTTCTTTGGCTTAGGGCACTTGGGACTCCAATGTCCTTTATTGCCACAATTGTGACATATATCTTCAGGTTTAGGTTTCCGCTTAGGCTTGGATTTTTTCTTAGATTTATCTGATTTGTCTGCTTTGCTCCTACTTGATGTATTATTTCCTTTTGAAATTAGTGCCAGAGTTTTATTTGTGGAGTTATCCTCTTGAGTGACATGCTTGCAGACAGATATTAACTCTCTGAGGACACACTTTTGATGGTTAGAGAGCTCCCTCAATAGAGTAAATTCTGCTTCACAACTTCCCAGATTGTGGATCAAGGTAAAGACAATAGGATAGCATTGATGATAGTATTATCATTGACCTTGTGACCTGCATCAACAATGCAACAATGAGTGTTTAGATAAAACCTGATATGATCTATCATAGAAGACTGGCCATCCCATTTCTTTGCATAAAGTTGTTGATAGTAGTAGTGCACATTTACACCACTTTGTTGCTCGACATAAGATTAATGCAAGTGATCCCAGATTTATTTTGAACTTTCAAGATCAATAATAGAGTTGTGCTGAGTAAATTCAATGGCATTGTAGATAAGTCCTATAGCACTATTGTCTTTATTTAACCAACACTTGAATTTCTCATGAGACTGTTCCCAAATGAGATATTCCTTGAATTGAAGCATATCCATCAAATCTTGTCCCTCCTTTCAAACAGTAGTGATAGAACCTTCTTCACCAGGGCAAGAAGTCATCATTAAACTAGGAAAATTGGTGGGTAGTTTGGTGGGACAAGTTTCACAGCCAAATACCACACTCCATAAAGATTTGGACTGTAACACGGCTTTCATATTGTTGGACCAAATATAGTAGTTCATCTCATTGAACTTCATGAACTGTAAAGTCTCCCAAGTATTATCATTGGTGGCAGGGCCCATAACCCATTGCAACATAATATAGCGCAATATAATATATTTAAGACTGAAGTTTGAAAATCAAAAGATGATTTATTAAGATGTAGACAAGACAGAAGTAAAGTTACATACCTGACGTTCAAAAATCAAAAGATGATTTGAACTTCAGAATAGGAGAAATTTAAATACCCCTAATGTCTTGAACATATGGAGCAAAATGTATATGTACTTTGTAATAAATAACACTAAAGAAGGAACATATGCTGTGTGAGCCAGAATGACAACATATGCATCATCCAAAGCTAGACATCATTTCCCTCAACAAGGATAAGAGTATTGCCATGATGTAGAAGATTTTGTTTGACCACCTCCCAGGTAGAAGACTGGGGCAATGATAGTAAAATAGCATTGATTATGGTGAAGTCATCAACCTTGTGGTCAGCTTCAAGGAACCTTCATTGAATATTCAAATAGAAACCTTTATGTTCAGACATAGAGGAATTTCCATCCCATTTTTTGGTGTAAAGTTGTTAATAATAATAATAAACATTGGTACCACTTTGATGCTCAACATAGTCCTTCTTTAATTGGTCCCAAATTTGAGTGGATGTCTTGGATAGATTCTTGCTGGGTATATTCAATGGTGTTGAGGATTAACCCCAAAGCAGCATTGTCTGTATCTCAGTGTTCAAACTTGTTGCAAGCCTGTTTCCATACCTTGTACTCACTAGATTGGATTACGTCCATGAGTTCCTGTCTGTCTTTTCTGACAGATACAGGAGAATAATCATTGGAGGAACAAGTGGACCTTATCAAGTTAGGAAACTCAGTAGGTGGTTTAGGAGGGTGATGTTCATGACTAGAAATAACTCCCCACAACAATTTAGCCTGCAGAGCTGATTTCATATTGTCAGACCAAATATGATAGATTGTCCCATTGAACTCTGTAAATTGCAAGGTTTCCAAGGTTTCAATGGCATTGGGGCCCATAACCTGTTGCAGCATAATGTATTGCAACGCTTAAAATAGGAACAGTATATTGACTTGGGTGCTGAAGTTTGAGCAAAGATAATATTATATTGGGTTATTTGTATTGACAATAAGTATAATACACACCTGAAGTTTAAGCCAAGAGAATGTTCAAACTTCAGAGGAATAGAGGTCTTTATATGTCAGTACTAATCAGACATTAGTGACATATACTATAAGCCACACAAGATATCGATGTCATAGTGACAGAGTTTGATATGCACTTCTACTTCAATGACGTGATGACATTGACATGACATATTGATATTCTTAGTTAGATCTGTTGACACTGAGTCATAAATACATGGATTGAGGTATAGACTTACAACTTTGTTGGAAACTTAACCTATGGGACCTAGATAAAACATGGATATCAGTAAGTATCTTGATCGTCAGTCAGTGTTATAACAACTATATCCTGTACCTAGATAAAACATAGATACTAGTAAGTATCACAATCTATAGTACAGTCAGTCCGTTTTATACGTGGTCCATAAGTAATTTCTACTCACCCTCAGTCTGTGTCATAATGACTGAGGGTAGCATCTGTGGTATTGTAGTATATATACCATATCTTCTGCTTTGTCTGTGTGGATGTGATAAGTGTGTTGTTTCTTTGATTGTGCGCTTATGGTGTTGATGTTGATGCGATGACACTGTAAGTGGCCGAACATTGGAAGTGGCCAAAAAGACATATCACACTTTCTTTGTCCAAAATTCAACACTTCACATCCATTGTCACACAGAGACAATGGACAATAGATACTATATATTCCCTTGATACATATGAACACCCTCAGTCGCTTATAACACAGACTGAGGGTGAGTTCTTTCTACATACGCATAACGAGTCAACTGAATTGTACCCTAGATAAACACTTACGGATATCTGTGTTTTCTATAGGTACAAAATATAGTCGCTTATAACACAGACTGAGGATAAACACTTACGGATATCTGTGTTTTCTATAGGTTCGGATTCCAACATGGTAGCCCTGTGTGACGAATGGCGAGTGTCTGTATGATATGTCCCAAGATCAGACAGCTTTTGCCCTGGCTAAACTGGACTCATTATTTGTTTGTATGTGAATTTGAGATAGGAGAGTGCTCCAACAATGTTGCTCCTTGCTCTTTTGATGCTCCACAACCCTGAGCATTCTACTCAACATAGGACTTTCGCTTTTATTGCCCTTCCCCATTCATAGATGCTTTATAAAACCCCTACTATTGAGGAATGAACCAACTCAGCCCTGACCAGCAACAATGGATTACAACGTGAAGCTCCAATGTCTGGACGAGATCTACCCCCTCAGAAACAGAAAATTGCGCTTTGAAACTCTTATGGTCAGTATAATCCCTATGCCCTTTCTTCCTTCGTGTTAACATACTATTGCTGTAGCTCCATGGCGGAACGCCTCACAAGGATCCCGCGACAAACGCGAAGGCTGTACCAATTTACCAAACAGCTTCTTTTGTTTTTGATTCAGCCGCGCAAGGCGCTGCTTTGTTTGACACGTCTCAAGTCAGTGGAAACTCTAACATCTATTCGTAAGCCTCCTTCAACGATGAAGGAGAGCATAGTAGAATAACATATTGGGCAGGCGCATCGGCAACCCCACTGTTGACATCTTCGAAAAACGAGTAGCATGTCTTGAGGGTGGCATTGCTTCCATTGCCACTGCCTCCGGCCAAGCCGCGCAATTTATGGCTTTGACTTGTCTCGCCAATTCCGGAGACAACATTGTTTGTGAGTCCCTGTCATAATTCCTCGGTTCCTTGGGAATTATTATTCACCTCACTGTTGTAGCTTCCTCATACATTTATGGTGGCACACACAATCAAATGAAGGTACTGTTCAAGCGCTATGGTGTCACAACTAAATTTGCACGGGGGGATAGTCCCTTAGCGATGGAGGCATTGATAGACGAAAACACCAAGGCATTATACTGCGAGAGCATTGGAAACCCCCGGTACAATGTCCCTGATATTCCTGCTCTTGCAGCTCTCGCGCATCGTCATGGCATCCCCTTGGTAGTGGACAACACTTTCGGCGCATGCGGTACTATTGCTCGACCTCTAGACCTCGGAGCGGATATTGTTGTAGAGTCGGCGACCAAGGTGTGTTGAATCAGTGTTCTTGACTTTTGGAAGCCGACCCTTTTTATCTAGTGGATAGGCGGACATGGAACAGTCATTGGTGGTGTTATCGTTGACAGTGGGCGTTTCAATTGGGGAGAATCGACCAAATTTCCTGGATTTACAACTCCCATAGAGGGTGATGGTGGGTGGGTGGGAACTAATCTCGTTGGCCATACCTTCTGGGATGTCTGTGATAGCTTTTCGTTTTCCAAAATCGTCTTGTTTATGTGGTTTTTGTCCCTACTTGTAGGTCTTCAAAGAGAAGTCTTTCACCACTAAGCTCCGGTTCGACCTTTTGCGCGATCTCGGTGCTTGTCTTGCTCCACAATCTGCTTGGCTCCTAATTCAAGGCTGTACGTACGTATCTATGTACTGAAAATGATGCTCATTCTATGTAGTGGAAACTCTTTCCATCCGCGTTGAGCGTCATCTTTCGAACGCGATGGCGCTTGCGAGATATCTCGAGGCACACCCCAAAGTCGCATGGGTATCATACCTTGGACTTCCCTCGCATCCGTATCATGATACCGCGAAGCGTATTCTAAATGGTTTTGGTTGTGTTCTGTCCTTTGGTGTAAAGGGTGGGCGGGGCGATGTGATCGTAGATAATCTCAAACTTCATTCGTCGCTCGCCAACATTGGGAGCGTACACTCACTCGTGATTCATCCCGCATCAACAACGCACTCAATGCTCAAGGAGGAAGAAAGGATTGCTGCCGGTGTCACGCAGGACTTGATCAGGATCAGCGTCGGGACGGAGCATATTGGTGAGAGCTCTTCTTCAAGATATGTGTTCTGCTTCAAGTTTACTTGATGATGTTGTGTTCGGCACATAGATGATATAATCGAAGACTTTGAGATTGCATTTTCAAAGATGAAGTTTGGAGAGTCCGAGACCCTGTCGAATCTTATCTTGTTACCAGCAGCTGATGCGTCGAAAGGGGAGGTCATTCATTCTGATAAAAAGATCGTTGCAAATGATTTACCGATCTTCTTCAATGAGAAGGGGAAGGTGACGAGTGAAGTCTCTATGCAGCCTATTGTTGTAGCATGAAACCTGTCTTGTAGCAATAGCTCATAAACTACTGACCATATACCCGTGCTACCTCGAATTGACCAATCGCATCCATAAAGAAGTGCTTGACACTGAGGTAGTGGTAGTGATGTGCGGGCCCGGCTTCAAGCCGTCAGCCGAGCCAGAGGGGCCAGCCTCGAGACATGTACTCGCCTGCTTCTGCACCATTGAGGCCCAGACTCTGAAGACCTTTTGCGAATTCTTTAGCAGACAGCATTCCATCAACAGCTTCGTCAAGCAATCTTTTGCATTCAACCGAGCGTATACAAATGAGTTTGGCATATGCTTTATTGGAACGTCTACTATCTGTCTCTCGTTCATTTTGGCGCTCCTCGTCAGCATGGGATGTATTTTGGAGACGATCTTCTCCCTCATATTGATTATTGTTTTGACTGCGGGTCTCAGCAGTTTGAGAGCTCTCGGCATGTTGCGTCATGAGAAGAGTTAGCTGATGAGGATACGAATGATAAATGCGCAAAAGAAGACGACTAAGACTAGAAATTTGAGGGAGAGAAACTTGTAAGATTATCGATTCTTAGAAGACGAGTTTCGATAAGTCTGCGAGTAGCGTCGAGGAAAGAATCGAAGGGATAGGCAATGAGAGACGCTATAACGTGATGACGGTGGTGGTGAGAGTGCAAGAATGTCTGTCGGCTTACTGAGGGAAAGAAACTTGTAAGAATATCAACTCTTAGAAGACAAGTTTCGATAAGTCTGCGAGTAGCGTCGACCGTCTTTTACTTCTTGCTCCGCATTGGGACTTTCTCTCGGGTATTTCGTGGTTGTTTTGGGATGGATACGTTGAGATTGATATGTTACTTAGATGTGCGTACAATCTCTCATAATACGTTTATGTCAAAATCACGTATGTTTCTCATAATTCAAAATTTGTGGAATATTTTCTTTTATGAATTATTTACAATCTATGACCTGACTCGTGAGAGCCCGCTTTTCTCATGACGTACTGATATAACTGTCCAATAGATTTAATTTGATTTCGTCAGGTAGTTACACCAGTCAATGACCTATTGAACTGAGGATTTTACTTATTCGTCAGTGTGATTCTAGTGTCGGTTCTAAGGTTCTAACAAGGAGACACCCAGTCGGCGGCCTTTGGACTAATCCTTAGCGCATTGATAATCTTAGATAGATATTCATACATGTGACCAACAAATCGTCTCCCTGAGAAACACGACCTTTGAGTGGATCTCATCCGAGGGACAGTCGCAAAAGTTTCAAGTGCGGGTCTTGGGGCGAAATAGGTAGAGGACATCATTCGATGAGGACGAGGTAATGCGTGTACAGAGCCCATGATAATTGTCAGACGGTGGGCTAACATGTTCGGGAGTGATGGCCTACGTGAAGAAGTTTCTGTCTTGATACTGACTGTAAGCCGATCGTTGTGTTGACGAAACTGATGGTGTCGTTGTTTTGACGCGCGACCTAAGGTTCACATTCAGTAGCAGGCGCAAGCCAGGCATGGTACATGGCTGATGGACTAGAATCGAGAATCAAAAAACCAAGAAGCATATAGGAAAGAGAGTGCTAGTGATACGGCAGAGTCTCGGTCGAGACTAAACTGGGAAAAAGAATAATATTCTTAAAGTCTATATAATACATAAACGCTGAAAACCGTAAGCGGACATGTATAGAAGAAGGTCGAAACCTGTAGACCAGACTTACCAGTACCGTAGAAAACAAATGCCACGTTCAACGACGCCCTAAGCATGCCAGCGGGATGCGAGAAGTAAGAGGAAGCATCTAATCGGTGTTAACCGACGATGCGGCAATGCCGACTCGGGATCACTGATCGGTTGATTGAATCAACGATCAGTGATTGATGATCGAAGATCTTGATCCGAGATCTTGGATCACGGATCAATGATCCAAGAACCTTGATCGCGGATCAATGATCCGAGACCATCAGTCAAACCTTCGTCAAGACAGCCGCCGCTCCT
>JAGGAU010000350.1:0-14573 GCA_017657275.1 Termitomyces sp. T108
CTTGGTTCCACATACTTGTTGTTGGCATTATCTCTGCCCAGGTGGTTGTTTGCTCTGGTAGGAGCCCCCCAGGTCAGGGTCCTGACAGGCATTGTCTGAGAATGACCCACTGCTTCATCCAAGTCTTCCTCTTTGCTTGTAGAATATAATCTCCTCCAGCTCTAAAAGCATTTGCACATGAACCATAGTGCTAACAAATGTCATAAACCACACATGTTGCAGTCTCATTCATTCTCATCACCTTCCAGCTTTCTGTCACACTGTTGAGTTGCTGCTGTCTGAGGCATAAGTGTCATAGCAGCTGTACTCAACATTTCTTTCATTTGCATACATATGTAAATCAAATATATATAATGTTTTGATCTAGTCTTTCCTATCCATGTCTGTCACCTTGTAAAACCTGATTCAAATGAAGAACCTCTCTCACTCAGGATAGTTGTGGACATGTATGTAAAGCAATTTCTTCTAGAAAACATCATCATCAACTTGATGGTGTAAAGCTATGACTTCTTTGTTTTGGTTTATGAGTCCCCTCAGCATTGCATGGTCAGCAAGATAAAAATGATGGATCATTCTTCTATGAGCATATATATATATATATTAGAAAAAAGATAATAAGACAACAGACTCACAAGAAATATAATTTCTGTACCCCTGGAAGTATGAATTTATCCCCATATCTCTCCATCACAATTCTTGTCCAGAATTCAGCAATTTTGTTAACTAATTTAGCCGCCATATTTCTTTTCAAAGATCTGGTGTTTGTACAGCAGAAAGGACAAAAGAATTGTATCAAGTATGATTGCAACATGTGTTGAGGATACGCGATTGTCGGTTATGTAATCTCCATATGTTTTTTTTGTGTTACCGTCACACCTCAGTGCTCTACAATCACTGAGGTGTAAGTCGCTATACTTTACAACCGTCTATTGTTACTCATCGTACCAGTATCTACCTCTATTGTCAGGTACATACACAATACATTTAGTGCTCTACAATCACTGAGGTTATCTACCTCTATTGTCAGTCCTTATCACTCCGTTCCTTTGAGACCGGTCCTGCTTAAGAGGTTATGGGCCCCGAAGATACCTATGATGTTGCAGCCTCAAAACTCACCATTCCGAGGCTCTCACCCAACGGATCAAACTGGACAACATACCAGGAACGTGTTATCAACGCGCTAACATCCAAAAGACTCCGTCGACATGTCACCGGTACTGCACGTAAACCAGTCACGATTATTGAACGCGATGGCTCCTTCTTCGAAAATGATGAATCCCTATCTCCCCTATCGGATAAGGAAATTGAAGAATGCAAGGACAAAATGGAAGACTGGCTCCAAAAAGAAGCAACTGTTCACAACGTTATATACGCAACTGTTGATCAGTCCACATTCCACCAGATAAAAGGGGAACCTACTGCTGCCGCTGTATGGAAGAAATTAGCAGCTATCCATAGCAATAAAGGCGCCATGTTTGAAACTGACCTTCTTGCTCGATTGCAGAACTCCCGTTTCATTGAAAACGGTGAAATCAGTATGCGTGACCACCTCGCAAACCTTGTCGTCATCAAAGAACGGCTTGCCGAAATTGATTGTCCTCTATCCGATGCATCCTTTGCTAGTTATATTCATACATCCCTATCCCTCGCACCTTCCTACAAGCCTCTCCTCACGACGCTCACCACCAACGCTCGTGTCAGTAACAAACCTGTCTCCAGCCACGATCTCATTTGGCACATCAATGAAGAGGCAAATAATACTGCCATCAAGAGTAGCATCAACCAACACCATGAAGCAATGATTGCAGCTCACGCCAAGGCCAAGGGTGAATCAAAGGACGCAAAAGCAAAATCGAGATCTAAAGGAAAAGGGAAAGACAAACGTCACTGCGACAACTGTCAAAAGGATGGACACACTGATGATCAATGTTTTGAGGATGGCGGAGGCATGGCGGGCAAAGCACCTGAGTGGTGGGTGAAGAAACACCAGGGAAAGGAGAAGGATAAGTCCAAATCAGCAAATGCTGCTGATGCCAAAAATGAAGATGACGATAACTACGCCTTCTTGACATTTATCCCCATCAACACTCCCAATCATCCCATCAATGAAAATATTGCACTAGCCATCACGTCAGGACATAACCACAAAGCCCATGCTGCATCCTCTTCTGCTGGTGTGATCATTGATTGCGGTGCCAGTAGCCACTTCTCACCATCTCGCGACAAATTCCTAAACTATGAGGAGATCAACCCTGAACCTGTACGTGCCGCCGATGGATGCACCTTCAGTGCTCTTGGTCGTGGCAATCTTTGCGTTTGCCTACCAATGAAAGATGGTGAGAAACAAATACCCATCCTCCTCAAGAAAGTCTATTATGCACCTCAGATGGCATTCACACTCGTATCTGTATCATGTCTTGATCGCGCTGGGTGTTCCCTCCTCATTGAGGACGGGACATGCGTCATCCGCAGCCCCAAGCCAAAACGCCAAGTTATTGGCCACGTACCCACAATCCGCGGACTATATCACGCTGATTCATCCTCCACGACGCCATCCCCACATCACTCCATCAACGTGGCATCAAAATCTATCACAATCAGTGAGCTCCACCGTCGAATGGGGCACATCAACCATGATGACTTGCGTGAAGCAATTCGCAACGGGGTAATTACTGGCATTGAACTTGACATGTTGTCCAAGCCAGACTTCTGTGAGGCATGCGTGAAAGGAAAAGCACAGCGTCAATCCTTCCCAAAGAAGAGCGAAACCAAGTACACCCACTATGGTGAGAAAGTCGTCGGCGATCTCTGGGGTCCCACACAAGTTAAGTCCCTTGGTGGTGCACTATACTCATACACAAATATTGACCTTTACACTCGCGAAGAACAGATCACGTTCTTACCTCGCAAATCCGACACGTTTAAAGCCTATAAGGCTTATGAAGCATGGGTTTGAGTCCACTGTGGTGCACAAATCAAAGTCTATGGGAGCGACCGTGGCAGTGAGTTCACAAGCGCCGAGATAAAGGCCCACCAAGATGCTGCAGGCACCATTCGTGACCTTACAGTGCATGATTCACCACAATCCAATGGCGTCGCTGAACGAGCAAATCGTACCATCATCGAGGGAGCTCGAGCAATGATGATTGCTGCAGAACTCCCGAAAAATCTTTGGGCTGAAGCCAAATGCCACATGGTCTGGCTACAAAATCGCGTGCCATGCAGTGCCCTACCAAACAACATCACACCGATTCAGGCAGCAACTGGCAAAAGACCGAATATATCCAGGCTACACCCATGGGGCACGCTCGCTTATGTCCGTTTACACAAAACCGGGAAGTTAGAATCAAAGGTTGAAGAAGCGAGATTTGTTGGGGTCGACGAGCAATCTAAAGGCTACAGGGTATACTGGTCTAAAAGACACACTGTAACAGTGGAAAGAGACATCTATTTCAACAGGGATGCTGCTACCAATCCGGACAGTGTCCAAATTGAGGGGGAATGGGACTTACCTGCCAATCTGGACACCCCTCAACTCCTCGCACCCCCCGATCCATCAAACGTCTCACCCAAAATCGACAACCCTTCACCACCTGATAACAAAGAATCAGGGAAAATCGACGAAAAACTATCCAAAACCCTACCAAAGCCCAATCCAGACGCCACAGAAGCCGAAAAACCTGCACCTCAAAATGCTCCACATCTTCGCACCCGTCGAAACTCACTTGTCGGCCTACCTCAATTCGACCCCACACAATTCGGTCGAGGACAACGCCAAAATCATGCCAAAAACGCCAATACTGTTGAATCAGCATTCATCATTGATGCACTCGACAGCCTCGAACCTGGAAGCATTGAAATCGACAGCGCTGAAAATGAATGGGTTCAGGAAGTAATACTGGAAGCAATGGCTGCCAGCAAAGATGTGCCAACCGTCAAAGAAGCACTCTCCGGCACCGAGAATCAAAATTGGACCTCGGCCATTGACGCCGAACTCGATCAAATCGAGAAACTCGGCACTTGGACAATAGTCGAAGCTCCTGCAGATGTAAACATTATTCCTTGCCGGTATGTCTTGCGTTGCAAGCGTGGCGCCGATGGTCAAATCACCCGCTATAAAGCCTGGCTGGTAGCAAAAGGATTAAAACAGCAATTCGGCGTTGATTACACTGAAACCTTTGCTCCAACAGTACGTGCAGCCACACTTTGAACCCTACTCTCAATTGCAGCCTCCCGTGGTGCATCTATTGAACAAGCTGATGTCAAAAACGCTTATCTCAACTCCTCTCTCAAAGAAGATGAAGTCATATATATGCAATTCCCTCCATTTTATCGCCGATTTCGCAATCTACCGCCTGAACTTGAGGAATTGCCCGACTCAAAGCTTGCTTGCAAACTCAAACGTCCAATCTACGGTACCAAGCAAGGCGCACATCACTGGTATGAGGAAGTATTCACAACATTCACAGACCTGGGATACTCAGCCTGCCAAGCCGACGTCGCCGTTTTCTACAAAGTCAGTGGCAACAACTACACCATCGTTGCTGTAGCCACCGACGACTTCACCATCATTGGCGATTCTGCTGAAACTACTTCAACCATCAAAAAGCAACTCGGTTTGCGCTTTGAAATCGTCGACCTCGGAGCAATCAACTGGCTACTCGGAGTCAGCATCACTCGAAACCTGAAGAATCAAACCATCTCCCTTGGGCAGCAGGCCTACGTTGAGCAGATCCTGAAACGATTTAATCTCGAGGAAGCCCGTGTCGCGGTTACACCAATGGAAGCTGGAGCCGACTTCTCACTCGACTCACCTTCAGTCTCCCCCACATTACTCCCTCCCGCCGAAAAGACTCGCTATTGTGAAATGATCGGTTCACTCATGTATGCCGCCATAATGACCCGACCCGACATATCGTATGCAGTCTCTGTCCTATCCCAATACCTCGACACTCCCAGAAAGACACACATGATAGCCGTCACTCGCGTTTTCCGCTATCTGCGTGGCACTACCGGCTTAAAATTAGTCCTTGGAGGGACAGACCCCGAAATATCAGGCTATTCCGACGCCGATTGGGCATCACAAATGCACCGCCATTCAATCTCAGGTTTCTCATTCTTTGTCGGACTTGGCGCCGTGTCATGGAGTTCCAAAAAGCAACCGATAATAACTTTATCCAGCACCGAGTCCGAATACGTCGCTCTCACTCACGCCGCCAAAGATATCATTTGGATACACAAATTACTCAAGGATCTTTCATTTTTCTACTCCTTCTCTTTATCTACGGATTTATACTGCGATAACCAAGGCGCGATTCGACTTTCAAAAGACGCCACGTTCCACGGCCGCACAAAACACATCGACGTTCATTTCCACTTTATCCAACAAACCGTTTCCTCGAATCACATTCGTTTGCACTAGGTTCCCACTTCCGATATGATCGCGGATATCTTTACCAAGTCTCTTGCCCGCGTCAAATTCGAGCGTTTCCACGAGTACCTTAGTGTTGTCTGACCCGCATTCAGATCGAGGGGGTGTGTTGAGGATATGCGATCGTCGGTTATGTAATCTCCATATGTTTTTTTTTGTGTTACCATCACACCTCAGTGCTCTACAATCACTGAGGTGTAAGTCGCTATACTTTACAACCGTCTATCGTTACTCATTGTACCAGTATCTACCTCTATTGTCAGGTACATACACAATACATTTAGTGCTCTACAATCACTGAGGTTATCTACCTCTATTGTCAGTCCTTATCACTCCGTTCCTTCGAGACCGGTCCTGCTTAAGAACATGTAATGCCACAGAAATTGGGAGGGGTTGGGGCTGTTTTTGGTTGAACAAGTCCATGTTGTTCCTGGTGTGCTTGGTGTGGGCCTGGCTAGTCTAGCCATACCCTAGCTGTGAGCTTAGCCAAGCTGCATCAGCTAAAGCTTTTCCCTTGGCCCTCCCTCTCCTTCTTCTACCTCTCCCTCTCTTCTTTACATATCCTCAAGGTGCCTGCACAGGCCTGGAATAGGTTGGAATGGTTAGACAAGGGTATGGAGGTAAAAGAACTGAGCTTCTTGCTTGACTAGGAGATGGGAGGCAAGTATAGTTGAAGGTTTTATGGATTTGATCATGGATCATAGATCATGATCACCATCTCAGCTTTGCACTCCTACTGTCTCAGCTAATCACCACCTGATGGAGCCTTAATGTACTTGGTCACTGGGTCCATTGTCATGGTTATTGTAGATAGTGATACTCTGAGGTGAGTCTTTTGTATGACCTACAGTTTTCAGTCCTTTCTGCTTACAGTTTTCAGCAAGGTGTAGTAGGTTGTTAATAGGACTGTTTATTGTATGTCCTCAGATCTGTCTCTAATTTTACCACTGACTGTCCCCAGTTAGTCCTGCCCATACTCAAGTCAGTTTTATTGTGCTCAATCCAGTTCAACTGTCTTTGTAGAAAATTTATTTTCTTTTTTTTTTCCAAGAAAACTCTTTCTTCAACTTCTCACCTTTTTCCCCCTCAATTGTTTCTGCAACTGCTACTTGAAACATCATAACATAGACCCTGTTTTTTCTGTTACTTTATATGGCACCTCTTGGTGCACTGACTGCTCCCTGCAAGATGGGCTATCCTAAGAACACCTGTCCTCAGGTCATCATCTTGGTTCCTCCATCAAAGAATCATGCATGAATAATGCTGGTCTGTGCATGCAGGGAGAAGTATAAAGGAAGGAAAATGCTGGAGATGTTGTGCAAGCAACTGCTTGCCACAGCTCAGAGTCCCCAGGAAGTGGACATCTTAGGCTAAGGAGATCATAGTGACTTCAGGTCTTTTTAAGTTATACAATTTGAACCTCTTTTGAGTTTGTTTTTAAGTGACTTATAAGAAATCAATAAATCACAATATTCTATAGTATCCCAGTGTGCATCAAGTTTAACTATAAGCCCTCTGTAAGTAGTGAATTAGAAGTTGCTAAGAAAAGTTTGACTTGATTTCATCTAAGTCAACACATTGTTTAACTTACAAATTTGCATCAATAGCATAATCTCTTATTTCTTCTGAGCACTGGACTCAAGTGGTCGATTCTGCATATAGGGAGATTGTGATGCTATCAACATAGCTCATGACAAGTTACAATATATATACACACATGTATCCAGCATCACAGATGAAACAAAGGTATTATAAGAGGTCCTAAGGTTTACACGTTTCTACACTACTGGTAGCTAGTTGAGTACTTCGAACATGCTGACAAAACTCAACTTCAGGATAGCTGTCTCCTTTCAACCACGACAAGCTGCTGCTCAGTTTTCAATGACAGCTGCATAAATGTCATATCTAAGTGTCTCAATGTACCCCTCCTGTGTGGGGTCACGGCTCGTTCTACCAGCCCTTTATACACCATTGATTGAGGGATGAGTTTTGCCCTCGGTATGTTGTATTCCGGGGGTACTATCAGGTTTAGCATCTTTGTTCACGCCTTCGCTGGCCAGCCTATCCGCTTCTTTGTTGCCCTCTATGCCAGCATGGCCCTTTACTTTCTCTATCAGCGTAATTCCTTTTCTCTTCCTGAGGTTGGCGACTAGGGCTTTCAGTATTGCCTTGTTGACTATTGCTATCCATCCGCTGTCCTCTCTTATTCCCAGATTTTTCGTAATGCTGTCTATTATGATCCGCGATCTTCTAATTAACAGCGTGCTATCTATTGGGGCTTTTTGGGAGGCAATCAACATGGCCATCGTCTCTCCCGAGTTGTTCGACTGTGGGACGGGTATTGTTTTCGTCATGTCCCTTGTTTTCAAGATCATACTTGGATCCACAAAGATAAACTCTCTGATCATGGGGCGTTCTGTTCCTTGTTTTCTGATTGTATGCATCTGTAAATACCCCACAACGTCTGAACCGAGTCAGCACGAGGACAAAATCGCGAGGCGATGTTGTACCCATAGACTCACGGCGAATGGATTTATCTTCTGTCTTTATATAACCTCCTTGGTCTTGTCTATCATTTGAGGTCAACAGTGTTTTACGAAGATTACCCACCTCATACAAAAATGAATCTATATCAGACCCTGGAAGCTTCAGGTGAGTCTACAGGAACTCGGACGCTCTCTTTTCCTAATATTCCTCGGTGAAGGTTCCCTCCCAACTTATTACGATGTGCAGGAATTTTTCCTGGCCGTTCCTCCTCGTTTATCGGCTGATTATCGTATCCATACCTCTTCAAAAGGCACTCGCCAACCAGGAAAATTCGACCGGCACCTTCATGAGAGTTTCAGACTCAAACGGGTAATCCGGGCGCCTGGAATTCTTCAAGATCTCATTAGGAATGCGGATAGAGCTCTGTTGTCCTGTCTCCATGAATTTCCACCATCCGATCCCTCGTGCAATGATTTCCCCTCGGCTTCGAATCGCGAGAGAAAGTTAGAACAGGGCCGCATGGGTGAAGTGCGCTCTGAATATAGAGTTCAGCTTATCTATGAGGAAGCCGTCGCGAGATTCTGTGCAGTTGTAGCTGGTACACTTGAATTCGGACTCAAACACTGGAAATACGGGTTCCTCGAATGGAGCCGAGAACGATTGTCTAATCGACGTATACCTGGCGTCAAAGCCACCGACGCTGTCGCTGATGGCTTTCTCAATCTTGCAGAAACTGATGAATACGGAAATCACTACCACCTGACTCCTCGTCAGCGAGACGTTTATAATGTTTTTCCAGAACTTGCGATTTGGGAATTCAAGAATTTGAACTTTTCGCAAGGAGAAGACGAAGAGAAATTGGATTCCGCAGAAGTATTCAATGAAATTGTGAACGGCTTCTTGACTGGAACTTTTCCATGGGAAGGCTGCAAGGAAGGAGAGGATTGTCCTTCGAAGCACCCCAAGATTGGTGCCACTGCATGTCCTATGGGGTATGACGCTGTGCATTCCCCCTGCTCATCCTATGATATAGCTCGAAATGAAGCTATTGCCAGGCGGGACTGGGAATTACAGGAAGACGTGCAGCCCGCAATGGTTAAGAACAAAAAACAGGATTCCGCAAGGAGGATTCTGCAACAGGTGAGTGGTTGTTTTGTGAATTTGGAGCACGGTCTCCTGATCACTCCTCCTGATCACTTCAGGCATGGGCGGAAGCAGTCGTTGTGGACGTCACCTTCATTATCATACAAGCTGGCAATATTGAAATCATCTGCATGAGAGATCGGGCCACTCAAAGTCTCTATGTCACCAACGTCTTTAATACCAGCGGTCGCGATTACCCTTATTACAAATTACATACTGGGTTATATATTGCCGCGTTCCGTGACGCGGAAGATCGTGCGAGCAGAATCAAACGCGGTGAAATTCCTTTCACCTGGAAAATGGAATCGGGTCCTGATATGTTGAAAGTGTCGGATTACAGAGATCTCGAAAACGATGTCAGTAAATTCTGAACAATTTTGATCAACGTCAAAACTCTTAACTTGAATCTGACAGCATGTCTCTTCCTTGCTACTTCACGAAGTCAGAATGGACAGAAAATGGCTCAAGATTTCACTCGCAAGTTCTGCGCAATCAGCGTGCCTAGCATACATTGAAGATGTTTATAAGCGCGTTGATGACAATTTCCCCGAGGATTATGGAGACAGCAATGCCTCTGTCGCTGTTATTTCTACGGATAACCCGCGGCCAACAATCACACAAGATTCTCAAATCGGGTCTCAATCCTTTCTCGCCCTTAAAAAAGATGTCCAAGCAAACAAGTCTAGCCTTAAATATTACGAGTACTTTGAACTCGTTATTGAAGATCTGATCCATGAAAATGATATCTGCCGAGCTAAAGTTGAAGTTCCTGGTGTCATCGTGAATCATGACTTCAGGCATACCGACAATCCCCGAGTCATCTTGAAAATCGCTCGTCATCGCCAGAGCATTCTTCGGCTCATCAAAGAGTATCACACCTTACAATTCCTGGAGGCATCACTCACACCGAATGTCCCAAAAACCTATGGTCTATTTCTGTCTCCCGGCCTTTCTCCCTTCTACCACACTTTTGGTGCCCTTGTGCTGCATGATCAAGGAATTTCTCTCGCACAAATTCTTTCGGAATCACCTAGAAGGCGTTTTACCATTACGATGGATCAGAGGTCGGTGATCTCCCTATTTACCTATCTATCCTGAAGGCTCAGTTTACTTTAACAAGGGTAAAGTTCCTGTCCTTGCTAATGATGATTCATGATGCTGGTGTTATCCACGGAAGATTGACGGCGCATTGCTTGATTTTCAATCGCAATTATTATCAATCTCTTGACGTCTCTATCGTCGGATTTGGACGTGCCAAAACTCCTGGATCTCACCATCCTGAATGGCCGCCACCAAGTGGAGTGCCAAATGACATCGTGAAGCAGATGGAAGAAGAGCGTCAAACGTTGAGAGCGCTTCTAGACCAAGCGTTATATGTTAGGGAGGAAATTTTGCAACGTACTCCCAAGAAGGCCAAAGAAGCCGGAAAGGTTGCGGAACCTGCAGTTAAGACTTTATACCATGGGCGTGTTCGACGTTGAGGAAAGGACATTCTAGCTCAGTAAAGAACGAGTATAGACAAGGAAAAATAGTACAAATGATTGTTAAATTACTCGTCAGGCTCTCTCCAATCATAGTCCGAACCCGAGTCCGATTCTGATTCCCGAGTCTCACGTGAAAGGCTCGTTTCGTATTGCCCATTTAGCAGCGCCAGGAGGTTCTTTTGCTCACGAACTCTAGAACTTTCGCTGGCATTCAGAGCAGCACGATCGAAGTCTATGATGTAAGGATGACCTTCATGATTGATGGTGAGATTTTCCACCCGTAAATCGCGGTGACGGACCCCGGCACTATGGATAGACTGCAACGCATCAAGGAAACCGTTCCTACGGATATCAGCTACGTATGCAAGTACAGCATACTGTAACACTCACTTTTCTGACTCAGAAAGTGTGTTCTGAAGCCGCTCCGATTTATCAGGAAGTCTAGAATCCCACAGTGACAGTCCAACGTCCTCCATAACAAGAGCTAAAGCTTCAGTTTCAACATCTTCAAATAAGCCGAAATTATAGGGGATTCCTCGAGCACCTGCAGACATCAAGTGTTCGTAGACATGAAACTCATGCCGTAACCTCTCTCTCTGAATTTCTTCGAAGGCTAGTTTGACGACGACGTTTGAAAATGAAAGAAGTTTCCGGTCTGACCCAAGCAAGTCAATTCTGGCCATATGAGCATCACCCGTCGTGCCATAAGCAAGTTCTGAGGTGATAGTGATGTGAAAATATTCATGTGGTTCATATTTTGATTTAGGTGCTGTTCTTGGTTCATCGACACGTATAAACGAGGACGGAACTGGAGAGTTGTATGGACCACACTGGATACGCAGTAAGGCCAATTTTCGATTGGCAAGATTGTCGCACACGGCCTGTTGCTAGATCATTAGAGATACATGACAGGACTTAAACCATGCACGTACTTTGAAGTTCCTGAGACTCTCTGATTTCCGTGACTCCTCCAAAGCAACACTCCTTCTGGTCCTTGGACGTATATCGTTTCCGACAGATGAATGTTTGCGTTTGTATTTTGTGGATTCCTTCTCAGCTTCTTGCAAGAGTATTTGGTGAGTTCGATCACGAATATCTTCAATGATTGATATGAACAATCCTATATGTATATGACCATATCCGGGATTTTTACAACGTGCGACGTCAATGAGATCAGAGACGAAGAGAGTTTGACTGGAACGATGTCGGAATGCTATCCTTTCAAACGTCCCACAATTCAAGACGAGAAAAGAGGAGTCCTTCTCCACAGCTCGTGTCCATGCCTAGATACACCAAAACATTCTTCAGTGGTGAATGAAAGTCAGGAGTAGACCAACATTACATGCTGTAGAATAGAGACCGACATGTCATTGTCAAGGACGGCCATGTCTCTTTTTTTCAGCGGAATCACGACATCGGGCCACCTCCGATCCACTTCAGCCATAGGTATGGAAGGTGGTGCTTTTAGCTGATTGACTTGTAACATATACTTGGTTGAATTCTTATTCTCCTTGTCTACCCTAGGTCGAGATTTCGTAGAGCGTATGCTTCGTCGAAGGGAATTCGGAGTATGAGGAGACTTAACACGGGAATCAAGTCGTGAAGTACTAGTAACTTTGGCCCAAGATGTTACTGAACTTCCCCATGCAGTGCTGATGGCGTCTGGCGATGGAACGAGGGGGAAATCGCCCGGAAGGCAGTCTTCAGAAAGGGTGAGAGGAGTGATCTCTGGAAAATTATTCATCGAAAAAAGTCGACTTAAATTTTTCAGCGCATCTTCAGCTTCTTGACGAACGAAGTAAAACTGCCAGACTGCCATCTTTGGGAATTTTTGCCTCATCTCCCTGAAGTGGGCTTGTTGGGCAACACTCAATGTATGCCATGCAGGTTGTGGAACCATAGGAAATCCTTCATTACTGTTGAGTTCATAAGGTCTGCGAAATTCCAGAACGAACTCCTCGTTCAAAGGATAGTATTGTTGGTATCGAGACGTGATCCTTACAGCTAATTGTATTGCTGTAGACCACGTAGGAGCTGTAGGATACAGAGCCAAAGTAGAAGCCAAGTCGCAGACAAAATTAGAGACAGTGGCACGGTATCTTAAACCAATTCCTTTGGCATCTTTGGCAGGGACAGGATCAACATAGGTCTTGTATTGTCGAGGCGTTGGAAAGGTCTCAACTGGCGGCAGATCAATATCATCCCTGAGAAGTTTCTCTAAGATAATGTCGACGGATTTCGATAGGTCGGCCAGCAGGGTAGGAGCAAATTTTACTTTCTTAAGAGCGAGTCGACTGTCGAGATGCACATCGTAGAATGTGAGAGGGTGTGTCAAAATGGGACAAGGAGAGTTCCTTTGTACTGGGGGCACTCCAGGACTAAAATCAAACACTGACTGAAAGGCAGTGACTAGGTCCTCTGGCAGTCCCATACACAAAGCGCAGTGGTTCAAATTGGCTTACATGATGCGGAGAAATCCTCGGATCATGTCCACACGTGTCACCATTTGTCCACGAACAAAAACAAAACAGGGCGCCCTCCGGACGCAAAGCGCGCTAATCGAAGCGAAGGAGACACAAGTTTCGACGTGAGATGCGCCAAGAACTAGATATGAAGTAACATTGAGATATATTTTCAATTTTGTATCAGTAAACTTTCCATCTCGAAAACTCTACATCCAACCCAGTTTCCAGACCATATTTTCAATGGGCAATAGAACCATCATTAAGATACTACTCGCAGTTGACCCGAGAGCACGAATTTCAGGTCAAAGACGGATACAAATGCTGGGCTTGCTCCAAAAGGCACTTGGCTATGAGGGGAACCCTTCTCTGGCCCGTCCAGCATACATCCGTTCTGCATCGCTCAACACAGCATCCCGATCAATCATGGAAGCAGATCTGCTAGTTTCTACTTCATAGGATCCGAGGAATCTTGGGATATAGCTCTCGAATAGGCTATAGTGTTTGTGCATACTGAAAGGAGATTTCGCGGTGAAATCAACGACGGTTGACCATGAAGAAGCAGTTGGGCGGAGTGAGAGCGTAGGCCTATAACAAAGAGCGAAACTATTACCTGACACAAACGACCGAGGGCTTGAGCGTCACGCGCTGGAGCTGAATCAAGGAATACACCGAACTTTCTATGATTTGGGAATCCTTTTTCTACGGAAGACAATCCAATGACGTCTGCAGTGGCAGAATCCGGAGCATTATCAACAACTTTTGATAGATCAGAGAAGGGAGGAGGCGAAAACCACCTTTTTTAAAGACAATCGTTTGTCAAGGTGCTTATCATAGAAAGTCAGAGTAGACGTCAAGGCGGACAAACGTCTCCACTTTGGGTTTTCGAGGATTGAAGTCCGAAACTGATTGAAAGACTTCTTTCAGGCGCTCTGGCGAGACATAAAAAAGGACAAGCTTAACGTTCAGCAAAGTTGTTGGTTTTCCATTCTCCTAATTAGGAGAATCGGATCAATCCACCGGCTATTATATTTTCAGCGGTCCCAACGCAACTCTGTTTAACCATTTGCTCTCAGAATCGCGATATGACTAAGGAGTCGGCAGTTGGTAACTTCTTTCGCCATAGATAAGGCTGTTGATCTACCTCATCATGTACAGAGAAGGTATCTTGTCAGTCATGGTGTGAGTTCTACAAATCAAGACCAATTTCTACAGTTTTGGAGACTGTAACCTTGCTTCTTGCATGTACATTAATCGTGCAGGCACCCAAGAATTGAATTACACTTGGAACGATAAATCGATCAAGGACATCCGATCACATTTCTTTCTGTCAAATCTTCATGTTGAACCACCTCCGCACGATTGATAAAGACGTCCAGACAACTATGTTTAAGACACTGACTAGAATCTGGTTTGTGTATCTGAGTCTGGCGTCAGCATAAAACCCTTATAGCCGCCTCGAGCACTCTCTTGGATCAGTTTGGTGTACAGTGGGAGGCCGCCGCTAAAGTTGAGCGATTCGAGGCGCTTCCCAGGTACATTCGCGCCCGTGTACCACGACTTTGC
>JAGGAU010000351.1:0-14518 GCA_017657275.1 Termitomyces sp. T108
CTGCATGTCTACTACAGCAATTGGTGAGTGTGCATAATCCGTCTCCTATCAGGTCATTTGATGCATTGTATAATATCTAGTCATTTTCCGGGCTTCATAAACTTAGACTCCTCGTATCTCAGATTCTTTTCAGAGAATATAACAGTGTGATTTATGGTACTTCATTGAACCTGACATTTGCGATAGTTTTGTGTATTGCGCAGGCCCTACATATGTCTTCGGTACGGACGTTCTGTAGGCACTAAATTGCGTTCTCCTTGTTCTTGCCCTTTTGTGTAGATCCTATGTATGTGGGTATGTCTCCGGCTCCATATTGATGTCCTGGCAGTCCCTATTTCATATCCCCAATTACATAGTCGATTAGGTCCTCGGTGGGAAGGAACACAACACCTGCATGGAATTCAAATCTTTCCTTCCTATACCATTACACGGTCGAAGAATCTCTTCGTGATGTCCGATGGCATATTAGACCTCAACACCAAGAAGGTGGACTTGATTATGGCACTCAACAGGATACGGTTACATTGAGTTCCTGATACTATTTCGGATCACGTCAAAATGGATTCCATGTACACATGTGATGCTCAGCCACCTTTTCCTAAACTCATTACCATGTTCCATTTTCAGCCTATTCATTGGCGCCCGATTGTGTCTATTGGTCTGCTTCTCGTGAAGAGGGTTAACCTCATCCATAATTAAGGAACAATCAGTCAGCCAAGTTTGAACAGCTTTTACGATACCTCTGCCGCTTTCAATTCTACCGGAAGCAACATAAATTTGGGTTGTTATGACGGAGGCATTCTGGCACTTGTGTCGTAAGATCAGTCTTGAGAAAAGAGAACTAGTATCAACCCGGAAACTCTTGAGAAGAGAGATTTGTCGCAGCACTCTCAGAAGACAAGCTGTTCCTCCCAAACATAAAATTCACAGGAGAGATGATCCCTGAAAACCTGGGTACGCTGATTGAGATATGAACCTATCGACCTTTGATACTCGATTTTCAAGAGCTCCATTTAGAAACAATTCCGTCACTCGCCGTGGTTTTTTGATAGATGTGGCCTGCCCACGAGGATGAGAGCAGATGTACCACACAAATCGAATCCAACACAAGTTGAGATTTCTGGGGTTGTCATCCATGAGCCTGCTTTCTAATTGAGTCAAAGTGGTTCCATTGTGACGTCCCTTGTGAGGATGTTATCATACGAGACATGACGGCACAGGCGAGAAATGGACGCTGAGCGCTGAGCGCTCCTCGGACCTACAAGGGGATCTATAGAAATGCGAGACTACAGCAAGGCTTTGAGTTAAACATTCGAGCCAAGTACTGGTTCATGTGTAGTCGCGCAGGGCGTTTCCATACATATAATTCGAACAGAACTTCTCCACCAATGCCTTCAGACCTCTCGTGATGAACGTGGCCAAGGATGTATCGAAATCGACATCTTTGGTTCCAGTTGATATTGTACTCTCCCTTGGCGCAGCCAGCGAAGGTAAAAGTAATTTTACCTCGTGGGTGACACGGTTAGGGTCCAAATACCTCCTAGAAAATACAATATCTTCGGAGTTCCGAGGCCCTTTAGTTTTATTATCCAATTTCGCGGATATTGGCCCAAGAATGAACGTCTAGAAACAAGTGAAATACAGGATGACCACACAAATTCTGAGTGAAATGTGAGGTTCAGATACGACCCAAGAGAGCCCACATAAGTTTCCATATAGGGTCCACTTTGCGATGTCAACAAGCGACCATCGTATCGAGCTCAGTTGACACTCTGTTGGTGATTGTGTCCGTGAAAAAAATCAGCATACATACTGCAATCACGAATGTGCGTGTGTCCTATTTATAAGACACCTTCGAGTACTCCTTGAGGCGAAGATGATCGTGACGTATCACCGAGGATAAGGATGGGTGTGCACTGGTGCAGCGCCAGTGACATTGAACACAAGTGGCCCTGTGAAGTGTAAACAAGGTGTTCACCAATTTTCGCTGTACCTGCGTACGCACATTTATCCAGTGGGGTCTCCCTTCACAATAGGCGTGTGACTAACATGAGTTGATGAGCGTCCTGTAGTAGTGTATGCGTAACGAAACAAAGGAAAAAAAGAAAAAAAACTCACCCAAGAGAGCAAGAATACACAGGTCCTTCGTTTATTGCCTCAGATAACTATGGGAATTATGCAAAGATTGAGTATTCCACAAATGTGGAGACCCAGCCGTAGCCATTTTTCGTTGATCCTATCTGCCACCTTTTGTACGGAAGTACCCTTGTTTCCTCCTGTGAAATCAAATAATATACCAGAGATGTGACCTTGCGACCCCTTGAGAAGATAGCACAAGATTAATACTGGACCGTATGAAAACGTACTTGCGAGTTTTAAACTTTGCGTATTGACCTTTTCGTAAATCAACTAACTGAGAGAGTGAAGTGGGTCATAGAGACGTACTATCAAGGGGGACACTAGTGTTACTGCCAGGAAAGATAACATCCGCCTTCGACGTGAGGCAACGACCATGAAATTTTGGAGCGAATTTACGATGGCTGGACAAAGTGTGCGTTGAACTCGCACATAAACAGAAAGAAAATGTCAAGTTACACGTCCAGTACAACGGAATAACTGTACAATTATGTGTTACGATCTGGATTGGGACTACACAAGGCACCGTAAGTGTGCCTGACTCTTCATATCAAATCTTTAAATTAAAGGGATAGGTTACTTATATATATACATACAGTACATACCAGGACCCTCAGTCTGTTGGTAGTACGGTACCATAGATCAGACTAATTCGGTCCGTGTTGTTTTAGGTTCTTACGGTTCGGATTCCAACATTATGGCCAGAGGACATCAAGTACTAGTAAAACCCCTTTTCAAAGACTTTGTTGCGACATACTTGCCGATGGTGAGGACGTCGCATGGTGATTTGGTAAAGAAGCTTCAGAATTTCCTGCGAAGAACGTAAGACACATTCTCCATAACGTAGAGATGTATCGCCAGACAAACCTCTTGCCCATTCACGCCAGCAGGGTCCGAGGCAATATGCCATAACAAACTTCTGAGGTCAGCAGTAGGCACCTTGCCGTCATGTAGACCACCAGAGTCAATCAGCAATAAGTCTACGTCCTTTTTCTAAGTATTTCAGAATCTGTCATTAGGGACATTGAATTGCTCCAAGCAACGTTGAACGAACAATAACAAGCTTTGTCATGTGAGCAACGAACGACGCGAATCTCTAAAAGTCAGCACTTTCGATGATGATTAGTATCGGGGTACCAGAGAGAAATTGAGAAAGAGTTGTTGTCTCTTACCTTGTAGTTTGGCTCTGGAAATGACGACCAAATCCATGCCTACATTTATATTTTGTGCTTCTCCGCGAAAGCCATGATTAATTCTTCCTTAATCTGGCTATCAAGAGGAAGGGAGTGTTTTTATCATGCTCAAGCTTGGATCTGCTGTTCAAATATGTCCGCCAGGTTTAAAATCTTCTGCAGTTGCATTCAATCTTTATTTAACAAGTCCAATAGCATTTCATGTGACACTCTGTACATCAATAGCACACCTGGTCACATCTCTATATGTTTATTCTGTATATTCTCTCTGCATCTTCCCTTTTCCTTTTGGAGCGAGGGTATACTATGTTTTATGGTTATCCTTGGTATGTTGGGCCTGTGGCATATGTAAACTGCATCACCGTAATCATGGTTACACGTTTGCAACCAGAGTGTGCCACACATACTAGGGAGAGAAAAATGTAGAACATAGAGATTATACTTCCTCTTCATCCCAAGTTTGACATGTATACCCATATGGGCGTCGCCTGACAGTCTGATAATTTTCCAAGTGGTCAACAAGTTTCATGTTGCCTTTGCTGCGTGCGACGTCAAGCAATGTCTTCCCATCGTCATCTCTGACTGTTCTGTCCCATCCACTGTCAAGCAACCACTTGACTCCGTTCAGTTTCAGACTGGGGGAAAAAAAGTCACGTTTCACTGCATGATAGAGTGCGTTGTGAGATTTGGATTTAGCACCATGTTCCAAAAGGTATGCCACCACACCAGATTTGTCATGGGACCCAGCGGCAATATCGAGTGGTGTAAATGCCGAGACATTCATCCAGTCAACCAGAGCAGACATCAGAGCTGGCTTTTGTTCAACAAGGGCAATGACACCATTCAAATTGCTGGAGTAGGCTGCCCAATGCAAAGCAGTCCAACCATCAGAGCCATGACAACTGATGTCTGTTCCTTGATTTAGTAAATCACAAAGGTCTTCTGCATCCCCATGTCCTGCCCATCGATACAGAAATTCACTCCATCCACTGTCGAGTTGAAAGAAGTTACCACCCCATTCCACAAGGTACCGGGATAAGGTATGATGCTTGTTCGAGAGTGCCTCTGTATAAGCTTGGAGGAGTGTATCCATTATCCGTTGTTTCCAATCATTTGAATGAGCTGTCGATTCAGTAGGTTCATCTACTCGTACTTTTTCGAAATGGACTTCCATTAAAGCTTCAAGGAGTCGGCCATACACAGTACTCTCTCCGATCTCTTCTTCCTCTTCCATATCTGGCAACACTGATAAGGCATATGTGATGGTAGACACAAAAAGATTATCTTCTGAGCTAGAAAAGAAATGTTCCATACGCCAAGGAGTCGTCAGAAGCAGTTCGACAAGCAAACGACAGGTACCCTCCATGACAATTTCTTTGACGGAGTGGTTAGATGAGTGGTGGTATACCCAACCCAAGGAGTTGTGGGCGAGATCAAAACGACAAGAGTCGCCTGAGGCTTGCATTTGCTCTTCCTTTTTCAAAGACCGTCCTAATTTCCATGGCTGCAATATGATAAGTTGCTTATAACGGAGGTTCGAGTATGCACAACGAATCATAGAAGAAACAAAGAACAGAAGCTGAGCTAGAGGAAACATGAAGGGGATACGGTAGGGACAAGCAATGTCGAAAGCCGGAATCATAGAGGATCCAAAGTAGAACAAAAATGTGAGAGCAGTGATCCCAGCAACGACTCCACATATCGGACGAGACAATTGTGAAATGTAGAGAGCAAGCCCAATGAGAAAAATGGCAACCGAACAGTGCAGGATCATTGGAAGACTTTCGATGATATCGCCGAGTTTCCATTTCACAAGACCCTGAAAGCGGAATTGGCGAGTTACAGCGCGGGTTCTGGCACCACCAGGTACAATTGCAGTATATGCCTGTTCATCAAATCTAGATGGCGGCAGGACAGGTTGAAAAGGAGTGTACATACTTGGATCCATTGTTTAGCCAGAACAGAGAGGAGGGCAGTTGATAACGAGAGAGCGAGACTGGTGAAAAACAGTCCATTGACCCATACATCAATCGAAGTGTACGTCCGGCTTTCGGGACCTATAGATGCTGCAGACACAGCAGTTATGCTCGTTTGATTTCCAGCGGCCCTCAATAATTGATTGTTTTCGATGAGTAAGGATACCATAATCTGCGAATTATCGGGTCGAAGTGCCTGAGACGTTTGAGCAACAAACGTTGTGACCACTGCAGAAAAGAGCGCAGCCTGTCTTGTAATTGAGAAGACGGACTATGGAAATATGTGTGGAAACCCACAAAAACGAGGAGACCATCGATGATGTTTCGAAAGCCTTCGATCATGTCCATATCATAGTTCTCAGCTTCGTCAAGATAGACATGCCAGACGCGCGCATTCTCCTGCAATTCTTCACCCGGTTTGTCGGGGCTGTAAATCATTGTGTAATCGTAATTACGACCACCTAGGAGAATAGCGTGAATAGCTTTATACAACAAATATTCCAACCCTACCAAATTGAGGAATGCCACCTGATGGATGCAAGAAGTTCGCCATTCTGAAGGCATGTAGCGACAGCGTACAGATAATCACAGTGTCGTCGCACGAGAGTCTCGTAAGTCCTAGATTACACAAAGAGCTGTCTACCGTATCCGGGGATGCAATGAGAACAAATAAAAGAAATGATGAGACAGATAAGTAAGATCAATGGTGATCAGATTATCTATATCTATCAGGACTCATACATAGAGTCGTTGGCTCTATTATAATATCCTAATTCAATCGTGACCTTTTTTGTACCACACGCGCAGCAACTAGAATCGACAACTGATCTGATTCTATCGTGCGACCTTAAGACAATCTCAATTGTTGACAGCTTTTCAGTGAGAATGTGTGAGCGCTGAGGGCCGAGCCTTCACGCTTCAGCTTTGACATCTGGTTACTTAGCAGATTGTTGATGTATCATATCTCAGCGTTTTCTGCACCAAGATTTATACATTTCTATGCATTGAATGCTTTTTCGAACTAAGTTAGCGAGAAGATTATGTAGACGGAGGTACAGAGGTGGTATGCCCAGACGGCAAGATGACGAACTACTTCCAGCTATAGCCGTTCAATTAGTTCCAATGTGCCTGAGCATATATCCCGAGGGCCTCGTTCGCAAGGACCTGACTATAGATTTGGACGTCCGCCGAGTGGTAAAGCTTGACTGCCTGTATGTTATTGAGGAACGTTAGCACACGTGGTTCTATGTAATCAATGAAAACAAGATCGATGGGCGCGTTCTCGGAAACATCGGGGTACTTGGAATGGAGGTACTTGGGAACATCGTAGTACGCCAGTGGGGTGTGGGGAGTGTCGTCACCGATGCCAGGACAAGACTGGGTGTTATATGATGAACAGATGAAATCAATGCTGCAAGACGAAGTGCTTACATCTTTAGTGACATACCCAGGCGTGTGCCCCGTTGCACGCCCTTCAACGCCAGTATGTCTGTCCATATTCCGCAACCACGCATTATACTTCTCATCGACGTACCGAAGGTCGTCTTTCTTCGACCCATGCTCTTGGCTTTCGGAATTCCTTCGTGTTTGGGGACGTGGCCCAACATCATTCAAAGCAGACAGGACCTTCTTTGCATCAGAAAGCAAAACATTTGGGATGTACAAGAAACGATCCGGGTAAAAAGACACGGTCATCTGATCGTCTTTGGTGAATGGACCAGAATAGAGATCGAAGCGCTGTGAGAATGCGTTGACGATGATCAAGTTGGGAATCATGTTACGTGTGTTATTTACGCCAAGAGCATAAGGAAGCGCCTGTTTGAAGAAAAGTAATGGTTGGCCAAATAGCAAGTTGCTGGCACTGAGCTACTCACCTTCTCAGCAAAGAGACTCAACGATGAGCCCTCAGACGGATAAGGGGATCTATAGAGATGCAAAAACTCCAGCAAGACTTTGAGGCAAACTTTCGTGCCACGTACTGGTTCATAGTGTAATCGCGCGGGGCATTTCCATACACAAAGTTCAAACCGAACTTTTCCGCCAATGCTTTCAGACCTCTCGTGATGAACGTGCCCGAATTTGTATCGAAATCGACATCTTTGATTCCAGTGTGATACTGTACTTTCCTGTTAGCGAAGCCAGCCAAGGTAAAAGTATTTTTACCTCGTAGGTGACACGGTTAGGGTCCAAATACCTCCTAGAGAATACAATATCTTCGGAATTCCGCGGCTCTTTAGTTTTATCATCCAATTTCGCGGCTATTGGTCCAAGAATGATTAATGATGCCTATAAACATATGAAACGACCGCACAA
Source organism: Termitomyces sp. T108 (assembly GCA_017657275.1). Classification (NCBI taxonomy): domain Eukaryota; kingdom Fungi; phylum Basidiomycota; class Agaricomycetes; order Agaricales; family Lyophyllaceae; genus Termitomyces; species Termitomyces sp. T108. Next base: position 7,619 of record JAGGAU010000351.1, read on the forward strand.
AGCCATCCTGAGCGAAATGTGAAGTTCAGACACGACCCAAGAGAGTCTTACGTTAAGAACGCATACCTATAGTTTCCAAATAGCGTCCACTCTGCAATGCCATTGAGCGACCATCGTATTGAGCTTAGTTGATGGTTCGTAAGTGATTGTGTTCACAAAAAAAATTCAGCACACATACTGCAATCACGAATGTGTGTGTGTCCTATTTATAGGACATCTTTAGAGTACTCTTGACGAAAGATGATCATAACGTACCGCCGAGGATAAGGATGGGCGTACACGGGTGCAGCGCGCGAATTGCATTGAACACAAGCGGCCCTGTGAAGTTTTAACAAGATGGTCACCATTTTCCGCTGTACATGCGCACCCACATTTATCTAGTGGGTCTTCCTTCACAATGGGCATGTGACTAACATGAGTTTATCAGCGTCCCGTAATGCATAAGTAACGAAGAGAAGAAATCAACTTACCCAGCGAGCAAGAATAAGTCAGGTTCTTCCTTTATTGCCTCAGAGAACTGTGTAAAATATGCAAAGGTCGTTACCGAGATAGGAAGACTGAGTCATACCCATTTTTCTTTGACCATATCTGCCACCTTTTGTACGGAAGTACCTTTGGCCCCTCCAGTGAAATCGAACAGAACACCAAGAGATGTGACCTTGCGACCCCTTGAGAAGGCAGCACAAGATTAATGCTGTAATTTAAGGGACTGTATGACAACATACTTGCGAGTTTTAAATTTTGCGTATCGACCTGTTTGACGTATATCGATTAACTGAGAGAGTAAGGTGGGTCATAGAGACTTACTGCCAATGGGAACACTAGTATTACTACCAGCAAGGGTGATATCGGCGTTAGAAGTTACGTAACGACCATAAAATTTTGGAGCGAAGTTGCGATGACTAGACAAAGTGTACGTTGAACCTCACACATAACAATGAAAGAAAATGTCAAGTTACACGTCCAGTGCGACGGAATAGTTGTACAATTCATGGCTAGAGGACATTAGAGTATTAGTAGGACCCCCTTTCAAAGTCTTTGTTGCCACATACTTGCCGATGGTGAGGAGGTCGTATGGTAATTTGGTAAAGAATGGAATTGCATGCAAAGAGAGTAAGACGCGTTATCCATAGCGTAGAGATGCATTGCTAGACAGACCTCTTTCCCGTTCACGCCGCCAGCAGGGTCTCCATCAGTCAAACCAGTCCCTAAGGCAATATGCAGTCATAACCTTCTGAGACTAGTAGTAGGCACCTTACCATCGTGTAGATCACCAGAGTCAACCAGCAATAGGTCTACGTCCTTTTTCTAAGTGTTGAAATCAGGGATATTGATTGCTTAATGCAACGTTGAACGAACGATAGCAAGCTCTTGCATGTGGCCAACGAACGACGCAAATTCCCCAAAGTCAGCGCTTTCAAAGAAAATTAATATCAGAGAGAAATTGAGAAAGAGTTGTCGTCTCTTACCTGTAGTTCGGCTCTGGGAATGACGCTTTCTGGTGTCCCAACAGCCACCCATGTGAATCTGTGGTGTGGATGATGTTGATGTCACCCCATTCTAAAGGACGCGAGGGTAAAGAAACCTTCGAAGGTACTCTTGAGCGAGGAGAGTGACTATGGTCGTGACCATGGCTGCATGCATACGCTGTGGATAATGCAGACATCATTCGAATCACAACAGTTGTTTTCATGGTTGATGAACCAACGCTGAGCTTCTTTGGCTTAATATAGGCCGGCGTTCACAACATCACCTTGGCACCGAAAAGCATGAAGTTTATCGGACTCTTCAGGCAGGGCATTGGGCGGAAGGCAGAACTGAACGCATGAAGAAGCATGCTTCCCATGGGTGGCCTTAGAAATGAGGAGCTTTCATGGGTCAAGCAAGATAAGGACTCTATTTGGACCAGTCGACCATTTGTTCGGCCCACATGTACGCATGTGAGGAAATTGGGCCATTGTTGCAATAAGGTTTGATTACACTCCAAGTTATCACTTTAAGTCCATTAATGACCAAGCCAACCATACTTGACGTCGTGTCATGTTCGAATGGTTGAACTTGCCTTAAAAATTGCCTCAACTCCCCTCACCGGGACTTATGTTGAAGAGCAATCATGTGAGAACCGAGTGGAGTCTGATCGTGTGTCCCGCTGGGTCCAAGAATTTTCCGTTGCCATAACCTGTAGACCAACAGCAAGCAGCCTCAGTGGAATTCAAAGGCACTGAGTACTTCAAAGAGAGATTGAGTTCCAAAGTTGGGTCGAGACAAATATTGCAAAACGAAACGATTTCCAAAAAAATCCTCGTTTATTTACATTTATCCAGACATGTTCGCCGTCGTAGCGCGCGGCTTTCCTCGTCGCGCAGTTGCGCATTCTGTGCGATGCATGGCAAAAAAAACTTCGCCGTCGTCGAAGGCAACGTCAAATCCAGCATCACCTCCACCGTCTCAACCAGCTTCAAAGCCTCAACCAGCTCAACCGGCATCTACTACACCGGAAGAACCACCAGCTACTGCTGAGACAGTCAAGCCATTCAACGCAGGGAACCTTCCAAGCTTGGACTTTTCACCGCCAGACCCCTCAGAACAGCAGCAAACGACTGGTGCGCGCTCGTCGAAGGGTTCGCTGTCGAGCGCGGAACGGCAGCGGAGGTTTATTGGTCGGGTGGCCTTGGCAATGCTGACAGCTGGTCTTGTTGTAAAGACTATACATATGGGCCGTGAATGGGACGAGGAGGAGCTCAAAGCGAAGAAGATGGTACGTTTTCAGTTTTTGTCGGACCTAGGTCTTACTTCATTGGACTTGTCCCTAGACGATCGAGAATGCGCCTTCAACGCGGTGGGGACGTACAAAGGAACGGTTCACTGATATATTTGATGTGCGTTTGCTGGAGTACTATCTAAATTCGCCGGTATTGACACATGGTATAGTATTTCAACAAGCCTGCATGGCCCGAGCTCCTTCCACCGCCTTATCCTCCACCTCAGCACAAGCCATACACTCTCCTTATTTCAATTGATGATCTTCTTGTGACTTCAACTTGGGACGTTAGTATATTCGGCGTATTCTTAAAATGATTGTCCCTAACTTTGGTTTCAGCGCCAGCATGGTTGGAGAACTGCGAAACGGCCAGGCGTAGATTATTTCCTGGCCTACATATCACAGTTCTACGAAGTTGTGATATTTACGACACAAAATTATTATGTCTGTCGTTCCTCATTCTACACTTTTGCCTTGCGACTGACTGGATATTTTCCAGACTGCTCTTCCCATATTAGAAAAACTCGACCGATATAATTTTTTCATTACTCACCGCCTCTTCCGCGAAGCCACCCGCTCCATCAACGGAAAGATTGTCAAGGATCTCTCTTATCTAAATCGTGACCTCTCCAAAGTCATCTCCCTCGACACCAATCCCGATCACGTCTCTACGCACCCCGAGAACGCTATTGTCATCCCGAAGTGGAAAGGCGACCCCAGGGATAACGGTCTCGTTGCCATGATTCCCTTCCTTGAATGTACGTCCCCCCTTGCACATCCATTGAAAAGTTGAACTGACACTCTGTGCGCACAGCTATCGCGATCTACAGCCCACCAGACGTCCGGCCCATCCTTCAGGCTTACCAAGGCAAAAACATTCCTATCGAGTACGCAAAAATTGAGGCGGAACAAAAAGCCAAACACATCGAAGAATGGAAAAAGAAGAAAGGTATCCAGACATCTTCCTTCTCTTCCCTCTTTTGCATCTCGACCCAAGCTTCGCATTCGGCATCGAAGACAAACCCTGGGATCCCACTGACGTACCTGGAGCAGAAGAGACGCGATGCGCAGTTGCAGTATCAGGAGGAACAGAAGTACATTGCTGAAAATAAAGAGCAATTGGAGAAGCTGTTAGCGCAGGATCAGGCAGCGGCGCAGGGAGAGATGCCCGGGTCATTGTGGGAGGCTTTCACACAGTTGCAAGGGAAAAAAGAGGATAAGGACGGAGAGCAGAAAGAGTCAGAGAAGGGGAAAGAGTTGGAGAAGAAAGCGTAGGAGGGTTTCTCCCGAGGCTTTAAAGGTATTTATGGGTAGTTATTGATCTATCGTCTATTGTAATATCTCAGCATACAATCTTTCAATCACAGCTCACGGGAGATAGATGTATTAGGGTGCGATTGACCATTTCATCTTATTTCATTCAATAGAGACTTTGGCTTGAAAAAAAGTATTCTTCGCGCTTACTCGACTGTAAGTATGAATAAGCAAGACGTAAAAGTGACTATATACCGACTTTCTGTACTGCATATGCAAGTTGGGTATTCAGATGGATAGGTATATAATTCACGTAGGTATGAAGAGAAAGAAACATCAAAAAAAGAAATGATATAGATATCAATAAATAGAAACAGATGAAAAAGTATATCAACGTCGCGAAACGAGCGATGTACGACGCGCAGGAAGGCGGGTCAGAGAGGGACGAGGGGCTGAAAGTTTCGGTGCATCTCCAGGCACAGCTTGGGCCGGGGTGGGAGCGAGAGACATGCGTTTGGGAGGAGGAAGTCTGGAAATTGATTTCTGCGTCGGAGCAGTGGTCGTGGTCGTGGCTGTAGAAGGGTGAGAGAGACGGCTGATGTTCGTCTGTATCGGGGCGAGGGGAACACGTTTGACCGCAGCGGGTGACTTGGGCTGGGTCTGGGTTTTGGAGACAGGGAAAGATGTGGTGGGCGTGGGTTTGGAGGCAGGAAGAGATGTTGTGGACTTGAGCTGGGTTTGGGAGGCAGGCTTGAGGGTGGATGCGGCAATGGAGTCTGCTGGAACTGCGATGGCTTGCTTCGGTGCTGGTGCTGGGATGTGGAGGGACTGTTTCAGAACTGCCTTTGGTACCGTGAGGGATTGCCTGGTTGTCCTCGGTGCGACAGACACCTTCGGCACAACACTCGACTGAGGGAGAGACGGCCTTGGAGCTACTTTGGGCGCCACAAGAGACTGTCTAGTGGTCCTAGGAGGCTCTGATGCATCGCTAGATTGGGATAGAGACTGTCTTGAAGTTGCCTTCGACGCGTTGCTAGGCCGAGGAAGAGACTGCGTTGGAGCTGCCTTGGGTGCTACGAGAGATTGTCTCGTCGCCCTTGGCTGTCCGACAGACACCTTCGGCACCACACTCGACTGAGGGAGAGACAGCCTTGGAGCTACCTTAGGTGCTACCTTAGGTGCTACAAGAGACTGTCTAATGGTCCTGGGAGGCCCAGACCCATCGCTAGATTGGAATAGAGACTGTCTTGCCTTCGACGCATTGCTAGGCTGAGGAAGAGACTGCGATAGAGCTGCCTTGGGTGCCACGAGAGATTGTCTTGCGCTCCTAGGCGGTACGTCAGATACCTTTGACGCATCATGAGGCTGAGGAAGAGAATGCCTTGGAACCGCTTTAGGTATCGCCAGAGATTGTGCGATCTTTCCAGCTACCTTCTGAGGAGCTGTTTTGGGTACCGCGAGAGATTGTCTGGGAGGAACAGACAACCTCGGCGCACCGTTAGACTGAGCAAGAGACTGTCTCGGTGCAACCTTCGGTGCCGAGAGTGGAAGTGATTGCCTCGGGACAACTTTCTTGATCGTAGCGCGAGAATCAGCGGCAGTTGAGGTGGCGATGGAGGCGCGTGGACGAGGCTTTGAGAGAACGTTTGCATCTGAGACTCGGGCGGTTGGTCGCTCGGGACCGGCGGTGGCCTTTGCAGTTACAGACGGGCGGGGACGTAAAGCTCGAATGGTAGGAGCGACTTTGCTCGTGGATTGCCTTCTCAATGGTGCTGACTTCTTCACAGTGGCTGACACAGAGTCCGGGGCAGTCTCGACAACGGGTTCAGGGATCGGGCTAGCAGATCTAGGTGGCGAAGGCGGTGGGGGCGAGGGCAACCGAGATGTTTCCTCAGTAAGATCCGGATCTTGCTTACCGTACATTGAGTAGACAGAGTACATCTGATTGAGAATAGCATTGCCGACAGTCTCAACGAGATGCTCCCGAGGTTCTTGAGGTGGTTTCGGTACAATAGGGACGACTTCATAACGCCACCCTAAGCATTTCAGCCTAGAGTTACCGGGGAGGCATGGCTCGTCTTCGTAATTGTACTCCCTGCTATCTTCGAAATCAGCAAAGGTCCGGTCGTTTTCTCCACCGTCGTCAACTTCCATGGAGAGGTCGTCAATGTTCACAGGTGGCGGTGGATTTTCTGCCTCCATCTTGGCCTTACGAGCCGCCCAGAAATCAATCATCTCTTGTGTCAGCTTCCATTCGTCCGAAGTGTCCGCCTCAGTCGGGAAATCCGAAGGCCAGTCCGAGTTCAATTTCGGGTATTTGTCAGCTTGCTTGCCATCAAGCCCAGGGAAGTCGGGATCGTACATAGAATCCATAGACTCAGCAGGCACGAGAGAAGACACACTTGCCTTGAAATCGATCGTTATAGGAACTGCTTTCTCCAAGAACGCGGGGAATTGATAGGGCCTTTGAATAATTTGAGGTCGGTCAAGGTCATGTTTCTCGGGTCCTGACTCTGGGGATGCCTGGATGATTTGGACGCTTGGAACTCGAGGCGGCGTGGCTGATGCCTGAAGTCCGTGTTCGCGCATCAGAGATCGAAGTACGGCTTGCATCTTGTCAAATTCAGCTAGGTCCTTGTCGTTTTCCTCGGCAAATTGTTCGACACGAAGTAGCTGTTGTCCCCGATCCACACTAGCCCGCCAGTCGGCACATCTGATACGCCCCTCGTTAGAAAGAAGAGAACTAGCCACCTCTGAGGCACGCATAGACGCAAGAGAGAACAACTCGTAGGGCATTTTAGCCATGGGGAAAGAACCGCAAGACGTATAGATGATATCTTCTGAGCTACGCTGTCGCTTGTGTCCACGGTTCTTTGGGCTCGAAA
>JAGGAU010000352.1:0-14512 GCA_017657275.1 Termitomyces sp. T108
TTGTCTACTTACATTTTGATTATCCTTGGTTCCACATACTTGTTGTTGGCATCATCTCTGCCCAGGTGGTTGTTTGCTCTGGTAGGAGCCCCCCAGGTCAGGGTCCTGACACTTTCTATGGCTTCTACACTGATGTACATGCTTCTTAATGATGTGCTTTTCAAAGATAACAAGCAATAATTTTACCAATTTCAGTGCCTCAAATTTACTACTAGCCAGACCAACTACAGAAAAAACTGTTCCAATGTTTTGTTATTTTATAGACTTGCTTATATAGTGACAACCACTGCATATTTAATTTCCAAATTGATATATGTGAAGCTCCTATATACTGGCTTAAAAAACAGCTCTAGACCATATGATTTCAATAAAAACTGATTGTGTAAAAAATGAAACAAACATTTAGTTATTGAGACAATTTTTTGACCCTTTCTATTTCAGTGAAAAACTTGATATAACCAGGTAAATTTATGAGTTAAATATCATGGTACTATCTATTCAAAGTCATGTGACATTGTTTATATCTGTTAAAGTGTTTAAATTCAGTTCAACCATTTTTTTTTCATTTCACCACCAAATAAAGCCCATATCTTCTGTTTAGTACTCTACAGTTATTTTTTCTTCTTGAAAAAATTCATTCTATGGTTGAATCTAGTCTAAAACTAGTTTGGGAAGGTCTACTATCAGTAGAATCAAAAAAAAAAGTAGATCTGGACAAGAAAAACAGCAATAGTGGTTGTACCTCTTAGCTTTTCTCTTGTGACAAGTAGTCAATTAATTAGTGAATCACTATTAGAAAGCTTGATAATGGTGTTCAGGTCATTTATTTTATCAACAACTCATAATGGAGAGAAAGATATGTTTTTTGAGAGTATTTTACACTGTTTGGGGTGTTATCAGAAAGGAAAAAATGTTGTTGATACTGAATGATGTGACAGTGAAAACTCATGAATTATTTTAATTAATGTTCATACCTTTTGTGTGCATGTTCTCAAGTCAAAAATTCTTTGGATTGCATTGCCTTAATCACCTTCCTTAAGGGAGTCTCAGAACTAGCATCCCTTGGAAAAGGCAATGTTAATAAATCAAGGAATTTGCCAGGGGGTCTGGGAGGGTGAGATTCTTGTCTAAAGACTACTCCTTATAATCCTTTTGTCAGCAGAGCTGATTTCATATTGTCAGCCCATACATGATAATTGGTGCCATTGAATTTTGGAAAGTAAAGTTTCAGAAGTGTTTTTGTTAATGGCAGTGGCAGGGTCTGATGCAGCATATTGCAAAATGATGTGTATTGAATATACATCAATACAAAGTCTAGAGTCAAAGAGGAGATGATTTTGTTAGTAAGTATAGTATGAACAAAATGAATAAGGCCCTTACCTGGAGTCAAAGAATTGGATATAATTTTGACTTCAAAGAATAGTTGGCAATATTTGAACTGGTCATACTTGTGAAACAATTCGAGCTCATTGGAGAGCCTTTTGAATAGGAGTGGATCATACAATAGAAATTTGTAAAGATGGAATAACAAGTGTGTTGGGATTACCAGTACATCACACAGACACATCACATTCATTGCATAGGGCCAGCATTATTGCATTGTGCCACCACACAGTGGCCACCATACTGTACCATACTATACTGTAAACAATGGCTACATTGTTCATCCAACGTACATAAATACTGGACTATTGGAAACATCTCTCAGTCATTTATATTGGACTAAGGGGTGAGTTACAACAAATACTCAAACTAATACGCACTTACTGACTATCCATAGAATAAACTTACATTTGTTCTTAGATACATTGAATATAGTCACTTATATTGGACTGAGGGAATAATGTCACAACATAGCACAATTCAAGACTTTATTTGAAACCAATGAAATATATTATAGAAGGAACTATAGTTTGAACGCAAGAGCAATTCAATTTAGTAAGTGGTGACTGGTAATTTTGGGAAGTAATCATACCTATAGTTCGAATGCAAGAGCAATTTGAACTATAGTGAGTATAGGGCTATAAGTACATAAAAATGTGAAACAATTTGTATTGAATACAAGACATTTGAGTAGGTCGAGTCAGAATTAAAACATACAGTGAAACAAAGGTGGTGTCATGGTGAGGTCAATCAACGTTTTCTTCAACACTCCCACTTGTCAGGGGCCAATAACATAATCCGTATTTTTCTCAACATTTGACAAGTGCATCATGAGGAAGGGCCTTTGTGAAGATATCAGCTATCATCTCCTTCATCAATATATATTTTAATTCAATGCTGTTTTTGGTGATTTGATTGCATAAGAAGTGATATTGTATGTCAATGTGTTTGGCACAAGAGTGCAATACTGGGTTATGTGACAAAGCAATGCTGCTGGTGTTGTCGGAATGAATTATAGTTGCATTGACTTGTGGAAAGTTGAGTTCAAATAGAAGTGTTCTCAACCATATGGCCTCACGCATGGCATTTGATGAAACAATATATTTGGCTTCAACTGTAGATGTCACAACAACTGATTGTTTCTTCAAAGACCAAGAAATGGTACTCCCATTTATGTCAAAACTCCATCCGCTGATTGACTTTCTATTATGACTGTCTTGAGCCCAGTTTGTGTCACTCCATCCCACCAACTTGATTCCATTAGGGTCAGTTCCTCCCAATTTTAAAGAAAGATTTTTGGTTCCCTTCAAATAACGCAAGATTCTTTTGCATGCAGCCAAGTGAGGTATTGCTGGATTTGAAGCAAATTGAGCCACAAGTCCAATGGTGAACTGAATATCAGGGCGTGTGTCACGACCCACTCCCAGAGCTCGCCCACCACCCCGGGAACAACACCATCAACACCCCCTACTCCCCCGGGACAACGCCAACCACCCCCACCACCCATCACAATGCCGTGACAGGCCACGGTGACACCTGTCACTCCCGGGTTCACCACCCCCTTGTCTGACACCCAGCAATCACCACAACCCTGGAACGTCCCGCATCAACCCGGAACCTCCCACAGCACAGGCTGCCCTCAGACAGGTCACCTCGGCATTCTCCAGAACCTCCCATGGCACGGGCTGCCCTCAGACAGGTCACCTCGGCATCCCCTGGTGATCAGTCCCATCACCCGGTGATCACTCCAGCAATCATGCCTGACACCCGCAGTTATGGCCCGACCCCCATCACCCACATCACTCAAATCACGCCTGACACCTGACATAGAACCAGGCTGAGCCCACCACCCTGGAGTCCACCCAGCAGAGTACTTAAGGCCTATGTAGACAATCTGTATGCTAGTGTTGATATTGAAAACTATTTTGTCCCAATCTCCTTTGCCTCGTACTATCATATCTCATCTCAGTCTCTTGGTCTATTCCTGTCAACTTCCATTCTATTTTTTCCAAGTCTCTTTTCCCTTCTCCATCTATTTCCTTTACTCCTGTCCTTGACTCCCTTTCCTGGTTCAATCTCATCTCATTCTTCATTCACTTTTCTTGTCCCGTTTTCTCTTCATGGCTCATCTTGCCCCGGCCTCACCTCGCCTTCCCTGGACCAAGCCCGGACTCACGCCTTGTACCTCCAGAACCCTGGCACAACCCCGGACTTGCTCCCATAGCCCAGACCTAACCCCTTTACTCCTCCACACAGCCAGATTCATCTGCACTAGCCCCGCAACCAACCCCGGACCCCATAATCACGTAGGACTTTGTACTTGTAGCTACCTTGAGTCCACCTTGTAAGGTCTTGCTTAGGAAGAAGCCCCTGCAGTCAATGGAACCTAACAGCATGTTTGGGTGGCATATATGAGAGAACCAACAAGCAAAAGATAATTTATGCCTTTGCTGTACTTAGAATACATATCAAGTTCTTCAGGTGTCGAAGGGGATTGTGACAGATTAAGGTGGTGGTTCAATGCAATCAGAGTAGATACAGGGGTTGAATCAGACATTCTGAATTGTTTTAAAATTGAGTCAATGTATAAAGTTTGATTTAGATATATGGAGCAAGTTTGACAATTACAAGTGACCTGTAGTCTCAGCATGTAGTGAATTTGTCCAAGATCTGTGACTTCAAAGTCGTTTTTCATGTCCCTTTTGAATGATATGACCCTATATATGTTCTTTCCAGCAATAGCCATATCGTCAACATAGATTAGGACTATTAAGATAATCTTGCCTTTCTCATGAAGGATGTAAAGGCAGTCATCTGATCAGGTTTGAGTAAAGCCGAGGCTAGTAAGGACTTCATGTAAACGTTCTTTCCATTTCCGACCAGCCTGCTTTAATCCATATATTGCCTTGTATAATTTCCAAAATTTCTTCTTTTCCACTCCATCAGGCGCCTTTATGTAGATTTCTTCATCCAAAGTTCCCTCTAAGTAGGCACCAATAATATCAATTTGATGGATTTCTAAATTGAGGGTAGCTGCAAGCAAGAGGAAAATGTGAAGAGTTGTGAATTTGGCGACAGAGGAGAATGTTTCTTCAAAGTCAATTCCAGGTATTTGCAAAAAACCTTGAGCAACTATTTTTGCTTTGTATTTTGCATGATTGCTGTGTTTATCAAACTTCTCCTTAAGAACTATTTTACTTCCAATGGCTTTTTTTGCCATGGGTAACTCATCTAGTTCTTTGAACACCTTTTTGTTGATGAGCTGATTGTATTTGGCGTTAATGGCCTTTTGCCAACCATCAGCTGCTGAAGATGCAAAAGCTTCACTGACATGAGGACCAGAGACAGCTACCATTGCAGTATGTTCTGATGGGACTTTATCCTCATTGTTATGACAATATCATAAAGGGAGATGTTTTTCTCGAATGGAAGGTGCTCATTTGGGTAGATTTTCCCATTTTTTAGTCTTTCAAGGAGCTGAAGGCACTTCAGGTGTTACAGGAGTTTGCGGAGGTGTGGTTGTCTTGGCAGGTGTAGGATATCTGAGATCTTCATCAGGTGTTGAGTATTCAGAATGTGCAGTTATAGAGGTATTGTCATCTGATTGTGTCTTGATTTCTGATTTAGAGACTTCGGCTGCGATGATTACTTCCCAAGGAATGTCATGATCAGGATAGACAGCAGTGTCTATAAATTCATTAATTTCCTCAGGTGTGGATTGAGTTAGCCCAGTGTTGACTATTGCGAGCTTGCTGGGGATGTCGTCTTCATGGAATTGGACATCTCTAGATGCAATAAGTTTCCCATTTTCAAGATCTTCAAGACAATATCCCTTGGTTTTGTCAGACACCAGCCAAGCATGCGCACTCAAACAGCTCAAGACTCTAACTTTCCTTGGCAAACTTCTTTTGGTACATGGGCCCATCCTAGCAAGCCAAAAATGTGTAGATGCAATAAATCAGGTTTTTGATGGTCTTCATACCACTCGGTCATTGGAATTTTGCCATCAAGTGCAGAAGTGGGGGTTACTGAGCGTATGTAAGCAGCATATAAGAATGCTTCACCCCAATATTGTAAGTCCATCTTTGCACCGTGTAACATGCTCCTTGTCATTTCCATCAGAATGGCGATGGTTCTTTTAGCCATGCCATTCTGTTCAGGTCAATATAGATTTGTAGTTTGGTGTTTTATCCCATTGAGTAAGCAAAATTTATTCATTTTTGCATTGACAAATTCATTGCCATTATCAGTCCGTATAATTTTGACAAATCTTCCTGCTTGTCTTTCAAATTGGGCAACAATATATCAAACAACATCAACAACTTCCTCTTTTGATTTGAAAAAGTCTTCCTATGGGATAGCAGCAGCTAGCTTCAACTATGACAAGCACATATAAGTAACCGTCCCAAGTCAGAACACTCATTGGGCCTGTCAAGTCCATGACAAGGAGTTTGTTCTTGTCATATTCTTGTGTGGCTTTGATCTGGGACTGGAGATTGAACAGATTTTCCCTCCATGCAACCACTACACACGCAATCAAATTCTTGAGGGTGATTGATATTCATTCCAGTCACAAGGTTTTTGTCAGTCATGTTTTTAATGGTACAAGGACTAATGTGGCCTAGGCAACGATGCCATAAGCACATTGTCAATTCACTAGCAATATATGCTACTTGATTATCAAGATACCCCATAGTCATGCATTCAATCCAATACAAAGTTCCATTAGACCCAATGAGATTAGTGTGAAGGAGATCATGACCATCCCAAGACAGACATATGTCATAGGGTAAGCCTTTAATCTGTGCCCCAGCGCATTGAAGTACACCAGGACTGATTAGGTTAGCGCCTAGATCAGGAATATGCAGTATGTTATCAAAACGTATCTGATTGGCGCCTTCGGGAACAAGTGTATGGAAAGTGATTGATCCAATACCTGACACAGGTAGCTGATTTAATCTGCCAACAGAGATATGCTGGTTTTCAACTTCCTGATAGACATCGAAATATGATTGATCAGCAATCATATGGCATGACGCAGCACTGTCAAGTAAAAGACCAACAGGCATTCCATTGTTGGTTGCCATTAAAACTTTGCCCACTTCCTGGGTCTTGGCATGAGTGTCTGCAACAGTGATGTTTGCATTGCCCATGGATGTAGACTTTTTAGGTTTTGGACATCTTGGGCTCCAGTGTCCCTTTTCGCCGCAATTGTGACATGTGTCGTCAGGTTTAGGCTCTCTCTTGAGTTTCCTTTTGTTTTTTGATATTTTTAAGCCTTTGCTCCCACTCATGCTAACGTTTTCCTTTGAGATCAATGCCAAGTTTTTATTAGATGAGTTTTGTTCATAAGACATTCATTGAGAAACAAGCATTAATTCAGCGGTAACATTGTCAAGGGTGAGTGAAGTTCCCCGATATGAAAGGTTCTGTTTTACTACTTCCCATGTAGGAGTATGGGGTAGCAACAGTAAAATCACGTTGATTATGGTGAAGTCATCAATATGGTGGTTGGCTTCAATGAACCTGCGGCGTATATTGAGGTAGAATCCAATATGATTGGATATAGACGTATGTCCATCCCATTTTTTAGTGTAGAGTTGCTAATAGCAATAATGAATGTTGATTCCACTGTATTGATCAACATAGTTTTCCTTCAGATGGTCCCACATCTGTTGTGAGGTTTTTGATGAAACGACTGACTCACGCTGCGTATACTCAATGGCATTACATATAAGACCCATTGCAGCATCATCTTTATTTAGCCATTGTTCGAATTTGTCATTGGCCTGCTCTCAGTTCTTGTACTTGGTAGGTTGGAGTACGTCCAATAGATCTTGACCTTCCTTTTGAACAGAAACCAAAGGCTGACCCTCCTTAGGGCAAGTGGTAGTCAAAAGATTAGGGAACTCTAGTGGAGGTGTGGGAGGACAGCATTCATGGCCAGAAACAACTCCCCATAGGGATTTAGCCTGTAAAGCACCCTTCATACTGTCGGACCATACATGATAATTGGTTCCATCAAACTTCGTGAACTGTAAGGTTTCGGAAGTTGACTCACTGATGTCAGGGCCCATAACCTGTCGCAGCATAGCACAATTCAAGACTTTATTTGGAACCAATGAAATATATTATAGAAGGAACTATAGTTCGAATGCAAGAGCAATTCAATTTAGTAAGTGGTGACTGGTAATTTTGGGAAGTAATCATACCTATAGTTCGAACGCAAGAGCAATTCGAACTATAGTGAGTATAAGGCTATAAGTACATAAAAATGTGAAACAATTTGTATTAAATACGAGACATTCGAGTAGGTCGAGTCAGAATTAAAACATACGGTGAAACAAAGGTGATGTCATGGTGAGGTCAATCGATGTTTTCTTCAACAAATAAACTTACATGTGTTCTTAGGTCTATTCATTCTAACAAAGTGGAACATACGAAGTGTTTACACATACTCATGACATGAGGATGTATCCGCGTTGCCGAGCTACTAGTCATTTTCTTCATTCTATTTGCACACCAATCACTCTGCTGTGACGTATTATGAGCTTCTCTGAATCTCGGGTCCACCGTGTTCGTCAACGGCCCATACTCGACGGTAACAAGATAGGAACTTGTTCACGGACGGTGGATTGATCATGAGGACTATAAAACGAGGCTGCCTACTATAAGTTTGTCAAGGTCTTTTTATCATCTTCGAAGGTTTAGATTATCTTTCAGCCCTATTAATAACGAACACGTGCCTGAGGTACGGGGACTGATATTGTCCTTGCCTTTGAACTTTAAGACGTAACCTACCGTGCAACCACCATTTGCATTGTTTTTCCCTTCTTTGTAGACGTTCAACAACTTGCAGCATTCAACAAGCAGATTTCTCATGCCATCGATAAAAAATTGTCTGCCACAAAGTTGTACGGTATTTTGTCAACGCATCAAGGAACTCAGTGATTCCAGAAGATCTTTCTGTGGAGATGTTGATCAGATGTCCAAGGTACGCTTTCATACGACAGGAGACCAGACCTGCTCTGAAGTTCTTTTGGGTGAGCAATCAATGATCGACGACCCATTCATTTCAGATGACCTCTTAATAAATTTACCATCCTTGTGATTGCATAAATGATATGTTGAGTACCACATTTTATATCCTGCAGGTTTCAGAAGAATCAAATGGGTCTCGGTTGTCAGCTCAGAATGTTTGGCGTAATACAAGCATGGATGCATAAGCTATATATTTCAAGGGGGACGAAGTGTGCATGGACCTACACGCTACTCAGACTGCTCTCAAAGGATCGTTCCCGGTGTATGGGCGGCCATGGATCAACAAGCTCTGAAGGGCACACGGAACAACTTCTCTTCCTTCCATCTTCTCCTATCTTCCAAGAAAGCTTACGCAATTGGCTCATTTGCCTGTCCATCAACATTACATCTTCTCCCTAGCCGTGTTTTGTGACAATGATTGGATCCAAGAAAATTGGGTATCCGGGCCACTGGCCTTGCCGACACTTTGGCGCTGTCCTTGCTTAATTGGGATTTCTATCGTATCGCGGAAACATACCTCGGCCCGTTTCCGACCCGCACAAGAGGGGCGGGTCGTACCGCTTGCGTACAACGCCCCTCGCTGAGTCCTCACCTCGAGGCTATCAATGTTTTAGTCAGCGAGGATTTGTCAATTATCCTTCTCTTCCCAATGCCAGTGGTATTGGGTCACTACATGTTTTGCTCTAGCCTCACGGTGCTAGCCTTCCCAAAGAACGATTTCGTGCTTTCCTTCTTACAGTACAAAGATGCCAAGGGTGGCACTCTCGTGTCCCCAGGACTGCTGTGACTTGCCAATAGTTTTAGCAAGATCTATCAGGTATCATTTACGGAAAGACAGTACCCCCCTCCAGGACTCTCCTACAAACCTACAACAGATAATGCTACTTTGGAGAAGGGTGGCGACTTTGATACGTAAAATATGATGGTAGTCACAAGACAAGAGGACTAGTATGGTTTAGAGGACATACTTCCTGGGTGGAAGTTGCTTAAGCTTATCGCAGGAATCGAGTCTCTGATCCAGTCATCGGCCATGCCACTGCCTGCCAGTCGGTGGAATAACGTCGATCCGCCATTTTGAATACAGGGATCATTTCCGATCTTGCATTGCCTCCATCATTTTCACCAGACAGATGCCTTGAGGCCTTGATCTCGATTAGTATCTCATTTTTCCCGATAAGTCTGTTCGTGAGTACACACACTTCTGTTGAATAATCACATATTCGTGTTTCTCATCAAAAGTAAGAATAACTCAGATAACGTTTCCATCATGAAACTATGTCTTCACACTAGAAATCTCTGATCATCCATTGCATGTGTTCTTTGGTCAAGGTTGGTGAGGCGGACCCAGCGGGGAATCTTCACTATGTTTCGAGAACCTTTAAGATCCGCTATCCCCGACATACGTGAGGAATCAACGAGGCATCGTGCTTTTAAACACAGAACAATATGTAGCTCGAACCTCCCACTAGATCGCTTATCCCCTCCCTCCATTAGATCTGCCGGACAATGGCAATCGTGCTTAACGCATTCAAACTGAAACCCTACGACCTAGAACCTGTATTCGTGACCTGGACAAATGCTCCAATTTTTACAGGGAACCCGAAAAAAGATATGCCTGTATGTGACTGGCTCGACAAAATCCAGGAAGGATGCGAGGAGAGAAAGATTCCGGAAGAATATTGGTACAAAGTTGCACAACACTTTATGGGTCCTAAAGCAAAAACCAGGTACGTATACAAGTACAACCCTCTGCATGCGACTTATAATAAGTCGGATAGACTCGATGAACTGAAAGCCGTGATTGTCAAGGTTCATGGCGGAAAGTATAGATGGTCCTGGAAGAAATTCAAGGTCGCCATGCAAAACATGGGGTGTGAGTAGTTTGCTTCCACCCTCCGAATGAAATTCATCTTTCGACATAGGGGGCATCGACGCTACGCAGAAAGAGACTGTTCAGGTTTCAAAGACAACCAACTCATGGTGGATCAAAAGAAAAGTCAACAAGGATGCGACAGCATTGCAAAATGATGCTCAGAAATCCAGTCTGTCGAGATCCACATTGTTCGTAGTCAAGAAGGGTGTCGATGAGAAGACCACACTCTCAACCGACTCAAAGGCTCCGTCGCTTCCTGAGAAGAAGTCCAGTAAAGATGAGACAGAGATCACACCTCGACCCACGCTATCGAGAACACGTACGGGTTTCTGGCCCGTCAGGAGGAACAGCAAAGACGACACAGTGGAACGGCCCGAACTTCCCCATAAGGCTAACTCTGAAACGACTCTCGTGACCCAAAGCCAAATGTCATCAAGTCATACGAGGTCAAACACGGTGGATTCTGGGAGTAAGTCATCATCATGAAAAGGATGTGAAGTTCATTTTGACCGGCTCTTCTCTAGACACCACAACTATAGAAGCACCACTGTGGCTTCTGAATGCCTGCAATGCGCTGGAATACATTACGAACGAGCACCCAAAGGCCATGAGCATCATCAGTGCTATCCTGATTACAGCTGGATCGATTCCCGCGATTCCTGCAATCAGTGCGGGTGCTGGTGGCGCTGTCTTGGCTTCTGGTGCGGCACACGCAATTGGAGCTATCGCTGTAGGGCTGGGCCAGGCTTTGAGTATGTCGGTAAAGAATCAAAACAACCAGGTGCAGGCACCATCTACGTCACGCTGAAGCAGGATGGCTGAAGCGTGACACACACGCTTAGAACATGCAAAACAGACGACATGAGGAATTAATTTAAGTTATATAAGGACTTGAATACTTACCGTTCGTTCTCCATGCATTGTACATTACCCTTTTTACTCCTTATCCTGATCGATCTGCCCGCCAAGCACCTTCCAACACTGGAACAAGCCCATCTGTCACCCGAATATTATCAACCCAAACACCACCCTCTGCCTCAATGGGGTCGATCTTTATTCCTGAATCTAGACAAATTTTGACAAAATCCGACGGTAAAGGTGCAGTGACGCCGAGACGGAGGCGCTTCCTGGGTCCGGTGGACTTGTATTGCTTAAGGCAAGTTGGTTTCAAGAGTAAGTTCAAAGCTTCAAGGCACGACTTACGAAGAAGGATACATGGGAAGCATGCAGGAACATACGATCCGCTGGTATGACAATTGTATCCCGGACTGCTTTTGCAAGCGGTTTGCTTGAATAGAGGGCATCCCCTAAGATGGGGGCTACGACATAACGTTTGGATCAGGGTCATGTCAACAGAATGGACTAAAATATGCAACGCACCTCCCAAGCAATAGGCGAGGTGGACTCGAAGTTGATGCTTATGGCCAGTGTGAAGCTTAAGACGCAAAAGAGTGAGAGGAGCCGACGGCTTTCGTATGCGTTATCAACACAAATTTTATCACCAGAATTGGCTGATTTGAACTCACTGATGAAGAAACGACCTCCCACTCTGTAACAGAAGGCTTGCCGTCGGAAGAAAGGTCAACGGACGCTCGCCCGTCCTCATACTTGATTGGTGTGCGAATTTCACCGGACTTTGACGGGAAAGTCTTTGCGCCACCTCTGACAAGTGCCAGATACGTCTTATCAACTGTACGAGCTCGAAATTGCTGAGCTAGGTTGCGAGCGTGTATTGAGGAGCGACCCAGCACTAAAACACCCGTGGTACCCTAATAAATACGAGATTGAATGAAGTTTTATTCACAAAGCAATTCTTTCCCACCTTGTCAAGGCGATGAACAGGCACTGGCTGTTCGGAAAAAGTGTTCCGGAGACCTAAGTGTGTTTGTTTACTCTCATCGGCCTGGATTCATACTATGAAGGAATGAGACCTTTCAAAAGTACATTGAAGTCATTCAAAGAGTTCCCTGCGGCCTGTATGCAGTGAGATATTATAACAAATCACCAAAGTTGTGCCAAAAATTGCGGACCTCACCTCTTGTGGCTTACTGAGCTGGCAAACAAGTCCGGGTGGCTTCTGCAACACGATACATCTTTTATCGCTATAAAGTATTGATTCTATAGCGCGAGTCGACTTGCTGACATGCTTGAACACACGAGAACTCATGTTGCTGAAGTACTACTCAGTACCACTGTCAGAAGTATGTATGGTGGAAGAATTCCAGAAAATTAAGTTCGAACGTGCTGATCAAAGATGCCATCATAACAATTACCACGCCGATCGAATCTGCCCCTTCCGGGCCGACGTCCTGTCAGCTTGTATGTGGGCGTGCTTTAAGGTTGAATTGAAATGACACTCGTTGCATACACATGATTGAAGGACCTCTCCAAGTTTTATCATCCAAAACAGGTAATGATCCGAGAAATACGCTAAGTACTTTGTTTCCCTTCACTGCTGGCACTGAAAGGTGTTTTCATTGGAAAAAGTGTAAAAGAAACCTGTTATACTATCTCTGAAGTGCGTTTTTCCTTGTATCAAGACTTTCTATTAGAAACTGGCACATTTGGAATGGTATGACTGGTTTCTTTTACACTTTTTACAACAGAAAATCCTTCCAGCAACAGCAATCTGTAGAGTCTCAGCTGCAACTCACAAGCCTGCATCATGACATGAGGATGTACGTGCAAAATAGCTGCTACTGTACCAATCCATACATGCTATGATGCGCTTGGTGACTGATTGGCAGGAGATAATGGCTGCTTATAATATTATGGAATGCCTTCTCGATTGGGACAAAAATGACGGAGTGAATGAACATATTCAGCACTGTGAGATTCCTTGACTCATTTACAACTCTTCCAGATGCAGCAGCTCCATGGCCAAACCCCTCTTCAATAAGCGCAAGTCCTTTTCATCCAAAACATCTTTCAGACTCTCAACCCAAGCCTTGCCCCCAGGGATGAGCACCTGTATCAATTCATTCATTTCAAACCTATGATGGCAAATGAGGAAAATTCACAAATGGATAGTCCACTGAGTACAGGATACGGTCAATCCCAATTTGATCCATGTTGAATTCCAGGAGCAGAGTGGCAAAGTTTCCTGATGTCATTTCATAGATGTTTGTGTGCCAATATGAAGTGATGTTGCGTTGCATCATAAGACCATTAGGTCTGTTTTTTGCAAGTTCTGGTAATTCCATATCAAAAAATTGTGAGTTGCTTCCTCTAATATCAAGATGATACCCTACGTTCATTGATTCTTAATAAATCAGATGGTATGTGTTCACCTAAATGACCAATGATAATTTTCAAGTTAGAAAACCAACTTTTTATATATAGTCTCAGCAAAAGATCAGAAGGAATTGGCAAACACATTACTTGAAAACTGTCAGGGAACCGGTTTCCGGACCGTGTCCAACCCTACTCTGAGCTTAGTCCAACAATATGCCTATTCCTAGCAGATCCAATCTGTCAGGTTCCGCTGACCACGGGGGCTCAGACCACTGGGCGAATCCTTACTTGGCACGCACAAAGTCTACACGCACAATCAAAGGGCGGGCGCGGCGGTACGGACCGGGACTGAGGGGGCGAAGGTGACAATAGAGGGGTCGGGGAGGGTCCAGGAGGTTGCGGGGGTAACTCTGGGGTCTGGGAACGAACTCCGGGGCTTAGTGTAAGTCCCGGACATGAGTAGGTGGAGGGCTGGGGCTTAGGCGTGGGGCTCACTAAGTCCTGGGGCTGGAGGGAGGTGGGGAAGAGCGAAAGAGTTGAGACTTGGGGAGAGAGTAGGCAAGGGGCGAGGCAAAGAAGGAAGAAGGAGAAGAAGGAGAGAAACTTAGGAGGAGGAGGCAGAGAAAAACTTAGAAAGAGAGAGAGACCAGAGATGGAAAGCAGATAGATTCAGATGAGACGAGACAAGAGATAAGATATGGAGAATGAGTTGAGTCAAGTATGAGATAGAAAGAGTAGAGAGGTAATCAATGGAAATAGGCTGGGAACAATAACTGGACGAACTAGAGACTGGGAATGGCAATATCAACACTACCGTACCAGATACTATACTACGGCTTATATACAAGGGGCATGGGCGTGCTCCGGGGCTCAGGCCCAGGCTCCGTGGCGAGTCACAGGCGGGGATCCTTGCTGGAGCCCGGGGTTTGTGCAAGGCGTACCGGGGCTCTTGCTGAAGCCCGGGGACCGTGCAAGGTCGTG
>JAGGAU010000353.1:0-14489 GCA_017657275.1 Termitomyces sp. T108
GCCTCCGCGCCTGTGCCTGATGCGCCGCACTCTGGCAGAGGAGTCCTTAGACTTGTTCTCTTTGGATTCCCCTCTGCTAGGTAATTAGCTACATTTCTGTCGTACAGTACCACTCTAATACACTTTGGATTCCCCTCTGCCAGTTGTGTGACTTAGCCGCAACCTCCGGAGGTCGCCCTTACAGTAACCTCATGGTTACAAACACCCTATGCAACCCCAGACTTGCCCTAGCAGCCTGGAACCACCTCCTACTGACTCTCTTAGGTCAAGCACACTTGCACAAGACCCCAGACTTAATTCCAGACTTTGCCCTCATGTAGGACTTTGTATTTGTAGCCACTCTGAGTCCACCCCATAAGGTCTTGCTTAGAAAAGAAGCCCCCACAGTCGATGGAACCTGACAGAACTGGTGTAAGGGCAAATCTTTGCCCTCAGGATCAATATGCTTGTCTGCCTGGATGAAGTCATGGGCATTGTAAATATCTTCATGAGTATTGCTCTCAAAGTATTGTGATAAGCAGTCCACAACTTTATTCAGCTCTCCTTTGACATAGGTTATGTCAAGTTGGTAGCATGACATATAGTCAATCCATCAATGCTGTCATGGAGACAAGTGTACTTGAGTTTTGAAAAACTCTAACGCTTTATGATCTGTTATGATATGGATCTCATATCCCATCAACTTATCCTCTCATTTCAGGAGGGCTTCCAAGATAGCAAGTGTCTCTAACTTGTGTATGGCATAGTTCTGTTGCGCAGTCATAAACTTGCACAACATGAAGCCTGCAGGTTTGCCAGGTCTTCTCTTGGCTAAACATGGCCTCTATGCCTGTCTTTGACATGTTGCAAACAAGCCATATTGGCTCATCAAGACACAGATTGATTGGGCAAATAATCAGCATCTTAGTGCAGATTTGTTTAATCATTTTGAAGCACCGCTGATGCAGTGGTCACCAGTGAAATGGAAACCCATTCTGGGTCATGGCCATGAGAGGGCCTGTGTAGGTGGTCACATCTGGTAAGAAATTACTAATATAGTTAACTAGTCCAATGAATCGTTGGATATCATTGTAGTTCCATGACATTTGCCACTCTCAAATATGATTGAGTTGATCAGAATCTGGGTGAATACCCTGTGCATCTATGATGTGCCCTAAGCAATTGATACTTTGTGTGTACAATTTGCACTTCTTCCATTTGAGATACAGGCTCTCTTTGCACAGTCATTCAAATATGATGCATAAGTGCTGCTTGTGTTCCTCTATGGAATCTGAGAATATAGAAATATATCATCTAGATATATGTGTATAAAATTATTGATACCATCTCAGAATATTGAGGTCATTAACCTCTGAAACATTGCTGGTGCATTATAGTCACCAATCTGCATAATATTACTGACAAATGTCCCCATTAGGGATGCAAACACCATTTTCAGGATGTCATCCATGCATATGCATACTTGCTCATCTGCATCCATCAGGTCAATCTTTGACCTGTACCTGGCCTTTGCAACATCTTTGCAAATCACCTCCTGATCAGGAAGCGGCGTTACATCCTTAATGGTGTTGTTGTTGCACTGTTGCACATCCAATGCAGTCCTTAGTGTCTCATCTTTCTTGGGAATGCACAAGTGTGGTGCAGCTTGCATCACTAGTTGTGGTTCCCACCACTTGACATTGATGTAGCAATTCATTTTTGTCACGATCCGCCACCACCGCCGGTACACCACCCGCCACCGCCGGTACCCAGCCCCGGCCCTGGTACCCTCAACCCCCCCAGGACAACTCCATAAATCCCAGGCCCGGACCGGTCCTCCCCAGGAGCCAGCAGCACATCGATGGCCATCAATGGCCATCACCGCCAGTATACGCCACCTCGGCACCAACCCCGGCAATCCCCGGACGCCCACGCCACCATCAACGCCCGCCCTGGCAATCCCCGGGCACCCACGCCACCATCAGCGCCCGCCCCGGCAATCCCCGACCGTCGACCCGGCAATCCCCGACCCATTACTGGCACACCCCGACATCCCCTTTCCCAATCGGGCAACCACCACGACTCGCGCATCAACGCATCATCTGGCCTGGACCCCGCACCCCACGTCTCCTGTTTGGTCGACTCCTCGCCTCCCCGCATCGTCCATACCTCTCGTGCTCCCAAAGCAAGGCCCCTCCTTTGTGAGTTCCTTTACGCCACCGACATCCGCCGCACGACCTTGCATGGTCCCCGGGCTTCAGCAAGAGCCCCGGTACGCCTTGCACAAACCCTGGGCTCCTGCAAGGATCCCTGCCCGCAACTTGCCACGGAGCCCGGGCCTGAGCCCCGGAGCGCGCCCGCGCCCTTTGTATATAAACCGTAGTGTAGTATCTGGTACGCTAGTGTTGATATTTCCATTCCCAGTCTCTAGTTCATCTGTTATCGTTCCCCAGCCTATTTCCGTTGTTGCATCTCTATTCTCTTCTATCTCGTACTTGACTCAACTCGTTCCTCTCCTCTTATCTTATCTCTCGTCTCGTCTAGCCTCAATCTATCTGCTTTCCTCTCTGGTCTCCTTCCCCCTCTAAGTTCTTCTTCTGCCTCTTCCTCTCTAAGTTTCTCTCCTTCTTCTCCTTCTTTCTTCTTTGTCTCGCCTCTCATCCACTCTCTCCTCAAGTCTCGACTCTCTCCACTCTTCCCCGCCTCTCTCCAGCCCCGGGACTTAGTGAGCCCCACGCCTGAGCCCTGGCCCTCCACATACTCGCGTCCGGGGCTTACACCAAGCCCCGGAGCTCATCCCCGGACCCCGGAGTTTCCCCCGTAGTCTCCTGAACCATCCCCGACCCCTCTATCATCACCTTTGCCCCCTCAGTCCCGGTCCGTACCACCGCGCCTGCCCTTCAATTGTGCGTGTAGACTTTGTGCGCACCAAGTAAGGATTTGCCCAGTGGTCTGAGCCCCCGTGGTCAGCGGAACCTGACAATTTTCTCACAAAGCTGATCCTGTAGTGCTCACAGACAGTGAGGAAGATGGTACTTGTACTGCTTGGTCTTGTCTATGAGATTAATCTCATGGTTCACTTCCCTCCACAGAGGAAGCTCCTCCTTTGTTCCATTAACAATATCCATGAATTCATGCTGCCATTGCTGGCACAATCATGGTATGTCCTTCTCCTATAGGCCATTAGCTTTGGTTTTCCCTTTGTCTATGTGCTTCTGGTGTGACAGAACCTTGGGTTTGAATTGTTCTCTGAGCACATGTAAGTGCACTTCCCCAGTGTTCTCCATCCTCAGCCTCAGTGGAGGCCTCAATACTGTTGACTTTGTCAACCACTGCACGCTTTTTGCTTTTAGCAAGTGTCCATCAAATGCTACTTCCAATGGTTCTGATATTTTGTCAGCAAGAGGTTGACAATATACCTCCCCAGTGGGTCAACGCAATCCAGCCCACCTCTGCACCACCATTGAGGCTAAAACCTCATTTCACTCCAGTGGCATATGTGGGTCATAGGCCCATTGCATGTCCAGTGGTGGCACTGGTTAATCCCAGAAGGATTTTATGCTGTTGGTTGTTTCTGCCATGCTTGCAGCACTCTGTCATTGCTTGTTGACCTTGTTTGTTATGAAGTCTTCCACCTTCACTCTGGAGCTTGTTGGTTGACACTGCAACAATTCTAGCACTACTTGTTCTGCATGAGTGTTGTCAGGTAGATAGGCCTTGTCAGGCTTCCTCCCAGCTTTTCTCTCAGCTGCAATTGGCTGGTCTGGCCCATCCCCCCTTTCCAGAGTTCCTTAGAATTATTCTTCAGACATCAATATCACCAGTGCATCTGCTGGTAAGCTGGCCATTGGAGCCAGTTTCTTGTCAACTTCCTCTACTGTTGTGCTCTTACAACCTTTTAGCCAGTCATGATTCCTGAAACGCTTCTTGGTGGCCTGATACTGTTGTAGATGGCCATCTGTGTCCCCAAGGACAACACTCTCCACCCTCAATGGTATTCCATTGACAATAACTTTGTTATTTACAAAGTCAAGATTGACTTTGTTCTTACACATGAATGGCATACCAATTATCATATCATAGCAATCATAATTTGCTATGTCATCAGTGGTTCTGACATTTTGACCTTGACCTCTGCACTAAATTGTACAATGGTATGACTCCCCACAGTCCCCAGCTGAAGCATGAGTGGCTCCATAAGCTCATGAACGTGTAGAGTGTTCACATGCGCAAACTGGGGCATAATGTCTGTCATGGTACTCCTTGAGTCCCACAATGTCCATGCTGGGTGTCTGTTGACCTCTACATAGATCACTAGATACTCCTTTTCCTGAGGAGTGTACTGAGGTCTTTGCAGCTTGTCAGCTGCCTTCTGCAGTGCCACATGTTGGATGCAGATGCATTGATCTCCCTGATCCTGATGCTCGATTAGAGCAAACAAATGCTTGTCCTCATTGTTGTGATCTGCATGCTTTCAGCATCATCCACTGCAGACTGCTCCTCTACTTGTTGAGGAACTTCCTCATCCTCAATGAGTTTGTCTTGGTCTGCCTCAGCATTGCTTCTTGTGTCACTCTCCACTGCAGCTGTATGAGCAGCTTGTACTTGTGCTCTCAGTGCCTTACAATCCTTAAAATAGAAGCCAGTATAGCCATGGTTGTAGCACCATAATACTCCACCAGTTGGCTTGTAAGCTGCATCACCGCTGCCAAAGGTGGCCTTTGGAGGGACCACTCTTGTTAGCACCAATTTGGGCCCATACTGGGCATCCTTAGCTGTTGGTATATTACCAGTTGGTCCCAGTCCAGGCTTATGCTCTACAGGCAGCATATGTCATACTACAAACCATGGATTGCAGTTTTGTTCCATCTTGAAATGCTTTGTGAGGAACATTCCAACCTTGATGGGTTGGTGACTCCCCATAGCATAGCAAGAGCTATGCTGATCATAGTGTGTTGCAGTGCATGCAGACTGCTTGTAGCATATGGCATATGCTAGGAACTCAGTTACAGTGTTGACCTCTGGAGACAGGTTATCATTGTGTATGAGTGTGCAATGCATTTCAGCAATTCCATTTAGGAATGTCTCCTGGATGGTAAACTCATCTGGATATACAGCCATATTCTGAGCATGGCCCACCAGTTCATCATAGAAAGTTTGGTTGCCCATTTGGGCATCATATATGGCTGTTCTGAAGGCTTCACAAACTTTCTGCATAGTTACCACATTCACAAAGTGGTTATAAAGTCCAACAAGAACCTCCTTAAAGGTCAATTTTGTTTGTCCCAATTTGCATGCAAGACATGTCTGTGGAACCAGTTCCACACCTCTCCTTCTATGAATTCATGGAGCACAAAGATGTGCTCCTGATCCATGTTATCTCCTCCATAGCAGCATGCTGCTAGGTGGTAACAGATGTCCATGGCCTAGCCCTCTAACTGAGAGAACTTATGTCCTCCAGCATACACTTTGATATGCTTTCCTTCAGCATGATGGGGCTTGACTCTGTCAGGGAACTTAAACCTGACTCCCAGAGAGTCATATACAAGGCAATTCAGGTGGTCATGCATATGATCCATGTGGATCTTGACTGCCTCATTCATTCCCAGCATGCTAGCATGCAAATCATGAGGAGAGGGCAATAACCATGCCCTTATAGCCTGATAGTGGGGCTCTGCAGTCCTGCATTCAGGACGCAGACCTTGTGGAGCCCAAAGTACCAGTTGTTCTGGTTGACAACCAGGGAGTCTACAATTGTCTCAACAATCTCTTCCATCCTGGTTGTTATTATGATGCCCCTGTCCATAGTCACTGTGGTGGTCATTGTCACTACTTTCATCCCCCAGATCTCTGTCCAGTTCACTAGTCCTCACAACAAATTGCCACCTCATATCATCTATAGGCATAACACCTTCACGCCCTTCAAAGACTACACCTTGGTCATCTATTAACGACTCTCCTTGATCCCACAAATCTTGGTTGCAGATGTGTCAATAATTAACATGTTCATTCCAGTTGTCCACTAGATGGACTTGTCTTGTGACATGTTGTGGTGTCACTGGCTCCTCTGGAATATGTTCCTCACATTCCTCTTCCTTAATTGTGATGTGTTGGCAAGGTGTCTTGACCTCAAGTGGATTTTCTGCCTCCTCATCTCCAGCAAAACAGGAAGTTTCTATCTCTACTTCTGATAATTCCCAATGAGGCATTCCACTGGTGTGAGCTTGCTGTGGTGCAGCATTTTGATGCTTCTCATAGTCCTGCTAGGACTCATTTGTCTGTCTAGGCACATTCAATATATTCATTGCTTCCATGATGTCTGGTGCTTGTTGATGCAGTACTGTGTCATAGTCTACTGATTCAGCTGGAGTGGCTGTTGACATTGCTGTTTATCAGGCTAGCTTATGCTTTATATACTCATTGAGCTCAAGCTCAAAAATATATGTAAAAAGTTCAATGTATTCTGTCAAATCAACCCTAGGTACACACTGGTCTCTATCAGCCAGTAATTAGCCCACTAGGCATTCCAAAGCTTTTGCTCATATTGAGTGTCACTTTGTCATCCCGTTTTGGCAGAGGCTAATTATCTCAGGGGGTTTGGAGCCAACTGTTGGCTCCAAGAAACCTGGTGGTTGCTCAGATGATTTAGCCATGAGAACTAGATGTTGACATGGCAAAAAGAAGTTACAAAGTTTGATGAGTGTTGCCTAGTATAGTAGCAAGAGCCCAGAGTCTAAAGCCAATAGCAGAAAATTCAAAAAAAATATAGCTGTTGGCTACAGATAGAACAATCTTGCATAGATCATGCAGTAGCTGAATCAGACTGCAATATCAGTATTGACTAGGTATGTTATGAATACAAGATGTTGTCCTTATGTAATTTACAGATGCACATCAATGGTGCATGTTGGGTTCTGTTTAAGGTGTACTATGCACTGTTAGCGCAAAGGCTATATGACAGGTAACCTCATGGGTTACACTGAGGAACCTGGTGGATGTGCATGATGCCATCATCAAGGCCCGCATCTTTCAGATGTGGCAGGCAAATAACCGCTAGCAAGACAAGCTGGCTATCAATAAGGGAGGGAGGATTGGTGTTGTCAGAGGACTCCTTATTTCCTCCCTGTCTTGCTCCCTATTCCTTCATTCTCCCTTCATTCATTTTCTTATTTCTTCTGTCATTCTTTTACCTTACTGCTTCTACTCCTTCAACACTATCTGTTGGTACTACTTTCAGCCTCTGAGGTGCTCTGGGTCTTCAGCTATCATCCAGACAAGTATGGCCCCTCAGCACCACATACAGGCTGCTTATATAAGCCAGAGTTTGCCTTTCTGACTTCCAAAACTCCAGATTTGTCCTGTCTTGCAATTTTTGAGTTTTTTAAGGTTTTGTTGTTCTGTACAGTTGTTTTTCATGCTTCTGAAGCCTCAGAAGCATCCATCCTGGCATAGGGAATTCCTAGACTTGTTCTTGTTGGATCTCCCTCTGCCAGGTGAGTAGTTATTATAATATTGTTGATATATACTCTAATACACTTTGGATCTTCCTCTGCCAGTTGTGTGACTGAGCCATAGCCTCCAGAAGTCACCCTTACAGGTGTACTTATCTACCAAGAATGTGAAATTGCCCAAAGGACAGGCAAGTTGTGCTCCAAGTGGATATTACCATATAAGGTTCTTGAGGCTGAGCTAAGCACATCAAACTATGTGCTCAAACTTCTGGGTGTGCTGCAAGCATGAAGGATGGTACCAAAGTTTCCCTATATAGTGCACACAAAGTCTACACACTGTCAGGGGACCAGTCTTTGGACCATGTCCAACTCTATTCCGAGCTTAGTCCAATGATATGCCTAGTTCTAGCTGATCTGACCAGCTGCTCAGCCTACCCTTTCCTCTTCTGTCTCTTAGTAGTCAGCCTTGATGAATCATATGCACAGACCTTACTCAGCATTGATTATTGTTAGTCATACTCCTTAACATACCAGGGGACAATTAGTTAACAGTATTAGTAATAGCATAGCTACTGATGTAGTATAAATAAGCAGCCTGTAGATAGAATATTCTCAGGCTGAACAATAGCAGTGTTCTCCTGGCCTATTCATTAAATTGACTGTAAGCTCTCTAGCAATGTCTGACCCTCTGCTTGCTCTACTTGTCCCTTGCCCAACTTCTGCTTGCCCCTGTGCCTGCCTGACTCTTGCTTGATGCTTGCATTGCTAGCTCTGTAGAAGGAGTTCCACAGACCTTTAGCCTTGCCCTTACACACACATGGTTACTGCTACAAAGTGCAGGGCATCCAGGATCAAGAGGTGGAGGTTGGCACAAACATGAGAAGGGCAGGGCTACTCCAGAGGATTGAGAGTGAGCTCTGGGGTTCAAGAGTAAGCTCTGTGGTTTGGAACAAGTTCCAGGAGTCAGGTATTGGTGGCCAGGGCTAGAGTTGGGGACATATCAAGTCCTGGGGTTGATCTTGGAAGGGGTTGGTTGGGGAGGTGTGACCAGAGCAGAGAGGAGCAAAGAGAGAAAAGAGAGAGGAGGAAAAGAAGAGAGGAAGAAGAAAAGGAACTTAGAAGGAAGAACTGGAGGAGGATAAAGACTAGAGTGTAAATTGAGAAGTAATTGGAGAAACAAGTCAAGTATAGGTCAACAAATAGATTTAGTAGGGACATGTCAAGATAATTGGTGAACAAAGATATGAAACAGAAAACACAAAGGCTAGGTAATATCAACTCTGCCCTACCAAGTGCCTACTAGGGTGGTTGCTGCACCGGTGCTTTGAGGGTAGTGGCACTATGCAGTGGCAGTTGTGGTCCAGCAGAGAAACATGGTGAAACAGGATGTGGGGAGTGATGCATTGTGGTGCATGGTGATGGAGTGTAATGCATTAGAATGATGCATGATATGTGGCAGTTGCCTAATTGGGGTCAGAAGGGTACCAGGGTTTGCCAGGGTTTGCCAGGGCTGGTGCTGATGTGGCATAGTTGAGTGGTGATGGATGTTGATGGCCACTGATGTGGTGCTAATGGCCAGTAATGGGTGCTGATGGTCTCAGGAATTGCCAGGGTAGTTGTTGATGGGGCCTAGGGTGTCACGACCCACTCCCGGAACTCGCCCACCACCCCAGGACAAGGCCACCGACACCCCGCACCCCCCGGGACAACGCCAACCGCCACCGCCGCCCATCACAACACCTGCCACTCCCGGGTTTGCCGCCCCCTCGACCCTGACGCCCGGCAATCACTGTGACCCTAGAACGCCCCGCATCAACCCGGAACTTCCCGCAACATGGGCCGCCCTCAGACAGGTCACCCCGGCATCCCCTGGCAATCAGTCCCGTCACCCAGCGATCACTCCAGCAATCACGCCCGACACCCACAGTCACGGCCCAACCCCCATCACCCGCATCACTCGGCGATCACCCCGGCGATCACGCCCGACACCTGACGTGGAACCAGGCTGAGCCCGCCACCCCAGAGTCCTAGGTACTTAAGGCCTACGTAGACAACTTGTACGAGTAGTGTTGATATTGAAATCTGTCCTATCTGTCTCCTTCGCCTTGTACTATTGTATCTCATCTCAGTCTCCCGATCTATTCCTGTCTACTTCTATCTTATCTGCTCTAAGTCCCTTTCCCTTCTCAATCCATTTCTTTACTTTCGTCCTTGACTTCCTTTCCCCGGTTTGATCTCATCTCATTCTCGTTCCTCTTTCTCGTTTCTTTTTCCCTTCACGGCTCGTCTCACCCTCAGTCTCACCTTGCCTTCCCTGGACCAAGCCTGGGCCCACACCAGCATCCCTGGACTCGCGCCTTGTACCCCTGGAACTCCGGCGCAACCCTGGACTCACCCCCACAGCCCAGACCTAGCCCTTCTGACCCTCCACGCAGTTAGACTCACCCCCACTAGTCCCGGAACCAACCCCGGACCCCATAATCACGTAGGACTTCGTGCTTGTAGCTACCTTGAGTCCGCCTCGTAAGGTCTCGCTTAGGAAGAAGCCCCCGCAGTCAACGGAACCTGACACTTGGTATGGGGACAAGTGAGGCAAGGCAGGGGTTGAGATGAGCTTACAGGGAATTGAGACAAAACACAGATGAGACAAAAAGATTCAACAAAAATGAGACAAAAGAAGGCAAGTTCAGAGATGGAAGAGAATTAGATTGAATAGAAGAGTTTGCAAAACAGACAAGATAAGTGAAATAGACATGGATGAGTAATGAGGCAAAGATCAGGCTATCTGGGTTCAATATCAACACTACCATACAACTTGTTTAGCTATGCCTTAAGTACCAGGAGCTCTGGACTGAGTCAGATCAGTCCTGGAGTCTTGTGTAGTTGTATTGCAAAGGGCTCTAGCACATACTTGTAATCATATCCATAAGTGTATATCAGACTCCCTACCCCACTGTGTGTGGCCAGTTTGTGGGTGGCAGTGCCAGGATCCACATGTCAATGGATCTGACGTTGAATGTTGGCTGCGGGTTTGCTGGAAGTGATTGCCAAGTGACAGGAGTGATTGTCAAGTGATTTCTGGGTGTTGGGTATTCCCACAGGGTTGCTGAGACTGATGGGTGGCGGTTGCTGGAAGCCAAGTGATAGATGAAGCAAGGGTCAGGATCTCATGTGATTGCTGGGTGATCTACTAGGTCAGAATCAGGGGGGGCAGTAGGGATGGATGTGGTGGGTGGGTGGAGTTGCTGAGGAGGTTGGTGGGTTGGCTGGTGGGTTGGTAGCATGTCTCGGGATGGCAGGGTGTGCTTCAGGAGCAAGTTGTGACAGACTCCAAGAGGACTCCATGGCCAAGGCCACACTGGCTCTCCACTCTGGTAAGACTGTTGGAGCCTGATCTGTGTGCATAGATAAATGGGGTCTACAAAATGGTCTCCTCACCTTCCATGGTCATATCTATGTACCAAATGATTCAGAGCTTTGGAGGCATATTGTTGAGCAGCACCACAACTCCTGGATTACTGGACACCCTGGCCACTAGAAACTGGTGTTCCAGAACTACTGGTGGCCACAGATGTCCTGGTATATCAGATTCTACACTAGTACCTGTGACCTATGCCTCCAGACCAAGCCCAAACATCACCTCCCAGTGGGCCAGCTGCATCCACTCTTGGTACCAGCAACATGCTGGAGCATGGTCTCTGTTAACTTTATAGGGGAACTGCCAGACTCCCATGGCTCCGATGCTATCATGGTAGTAGTGGACCTGTGTGGCAAGTGTGCTGACTTCATCCTCACTCACACCACCTACCTGGCCTGCCATGGGCACTACCAACCTCTACCAGAAGAATGTATGGAAGCTTCACAACCTCTCCAATGCCTACATTTCTGACCACAGTCCACAGTCTGTAGCAGAGTTTTGTCAGGGGACTTCCATTTTGGGATCTCTGAAATTGTCCCAGGGTGGTCCAGAGATTTCTGGACTTCCATGTTGGGATGTTCTGGAGCAGTTTCCATTTTGGGACCTCCAGAGTTGTCCCAGAACAGTCCAGAGATTTCTGGACTTCTTCTGGGGTTAGGGTTTAGGTGGGGTCATGCTATATAGTATGTTCCCATGCCTCCACACCTGTGCCTGATGTGCCACGCCCTAGCAGAGGAGTCCCTAGACTTGTTCTCTTTGGATTCCCCTCTGCCAGGTAATTAGCTACATTTCCTGTTGTATCATACTGTTCTGCTATTGTTCAGCCTAGGGATATTCTATCTACAGGCTGCCTATATATACTACATTGGTGGCTGTGTTATTACTAATACTATTTACTAATCAGGCCCCAGTATGTAATAGAGTATGACTAACAATAATCAATGCTGTTACTTTGGCCTGAAACCATCAAGGAGAAAAGTCGCCAAACATCGGACCAAGGTGCCAAGGTGGAGCTGATACCCATGAGACTGCTTCTTGATGCTCCTGTGCTTTCAAGGCTTCTGATTAGGGACCTAAGTCCCTGCTGATAAGATAGCACCTGATCTAATCAAGTCATGAGGCTGCTGAAATCTGTGTTAGTGTGCCCCACCCAGCCAAGTACTTATCACCGCAATGACTCCTAAACAATAAATATCTGACCAGGACCTACCAAAATATGAGAACCCTAGCTCATTAGCATGGTGCCCCTGGACTTGCTAGGCCCTGCCAATGAACTCACTGCCTCAACCCTGCCTCTGGACCTGAGCCTGGCCAATAGGCCCACTGCCTCAACCCAACCTCCAGAACCTACAGCCCCAGCAACTGAGCAAAATCCCTGAACAATATAGTATTACTCATGAGACACCTTCTTCACCTGAAGGGCATCCCAGAACTGCTTGTACTTCTGGAAATGCACCAGGTATGCTACTCACAATGCCACCCAATTGTTGCTGTCAAAAAGTCAGAAAGAGGGGTAGGAAAATGAGAGGGGGAGGCAGGAAGGGACAATATAAGGAAACAGAAAATTGAGTGAAATTTTTTTCTTTCCTTCTTTTATTGTGGGCCCGGGGCTTATAGACAGCCATCAGAGCTTTTCTTCACATGAAAAGTGGGGCTTCTAGATCACCATCAGGACTTTCCTTCCCATGCACAAGCAGGACAGCCACACATTATAAGCACTTCAAAGGTCCCAATGCTAGAGGAGGAGTGATGTTATGACCTGCTCTCAGAGCACACTCTGCCTCTGAGCATGCCACCAACCCACCAGCTGCCCCACCAATCCACCAACTGCCCTACCAGCCCACCAACTATCTCACCAACCCCCTCAACAACCCTGCCCACCCACCACAACCATCCCAGCCTGGGTTTGCTGCCCCCCCCCTGACCCTGACCTAGTAGATCATCCAGCAATCACTGCAGGACCTTGACTCTACATAATCTATCACTCAGCTCCTGGCAACCACCACCCATCAGTCTTGGCAAACCCTATGGCAGCACCCAACACCTAGCAATCACTCAGTGATCATTTCTATTACCCAGCAATCATGAGGCATGAGGTGTCTAAGGCTGCTGGCATCCATAGGGTGCTAACTGCCAAATAGCTTTAGCAACTTGGAAAAGGTAAAAGAGGAATAGATGAGTTAGCAACTGTATAAAATAGAGTTGCTAAAATGTAATGTGTGCAGTGGGGGTCTATTGTTTTTGTTCTACCACAAAGTACACTATTTATAAGGTGCTAGGATGCTGTTACTAACTACATAAGATAAGTGAAAATAATATAGTTTGAACACAAGAAATGGAAAAGAAGTTGCCAACAGCGTATGTCAAGAACTCCTAGAAATTACGGCACAAGAGATGAAACCTGAAAATTTACCAGGGTCGCCACAGCATCTGTCAACCAGTTGGACAACCCTATAGCCAAAAACTATAAGTAGGCAAATGCATGGGGAGCTGACACTTAGGCATGAAACTATCAAGAGGGTGACAGTCACCAGCCATCAGCCAAAGTTGCTAAGATTAAGCAGGTGCCAACAAACTGCCAGAAGTACAGGATTGCTTCATAATGTCTCTATAGTTCCAAGCCTTCTGATTGGGGAACTTGGCAACTGCTGATAAGATAGGACTGATCTAATTGCAATGCCAGATAATCTTGATGCCAGATCAAGTTGCTAAAATTAGCATTAGTGTGCCCAGCCCAGCCAAGTACTTATCAGCACCAAAGTGATTCCTTAGTGGCATACATTGTGCTGCTAGTTCCATGGCAGGTGTCAGTAAAGAGGGTGTTTGGCTAGATGTGGAAGGAGGTGTAGGTGTAACTGATCTGAATAGTTGAAATAAGGGAGTGATGGATGCTGGAGGTGATCCTAGCACAAGATTGGCAAGAGGTGTTTTTGTACCTGGGGCACTAGGTTTGAAATCAAGAGTTCAAGAGGAAAGGTTGGGGATATTGTTGACTGTGAGTTCTCCTGCTGCATCAGCAAGTTCTTGTGCTAGAGTCCTATGTGGTAATGCTCCTGGTAAACATGGAGTAGATTCAATGAAAGGTTGTAAATAGGAAGAGATGGTAGCACCTGCTGACTGAAAGAGGCAGCACTGCTTCTGACTATGGGTTTCTGGTGGAATTCTCCCCTTAAAGAACCTCATGGTGGGCTCCAATTTGATGACATTGCTAGGCACTGTCAGAGAAACTGTGACTTAGCACCTCATAATGAGTAGTATTGAGCAGTTGCTAAGATGTTGTGAGAGTCCTGGGCATGGTCCCAGTTGCTTGTGGTATAAGTGGGATGATAAGCTTTAGAAGGAAGTAGAATGCTTAGTGACTGTATGCTAAACTAATAACTTGCTGTAGGTGCAAAGTGCTAAACTTCTGGAAATGTTTAGATGGCAATGTACTTGTATAGTATCATTGGCAATGAAGGGTGCTATTTAAAGAGGCATAGGCAACTTTGCTAGCTGCTGAGTGGTCTTGGCAACTTAGAGAGCAGAAAGGTGATAAGCACTTGGTTGGGGGGGGGGGGGGGGGGGGCACACTAGCATGGTTTTCCCCGCTTTTTTTTGGCCTCAAGATTTTTTGTTCCCTCAATTATTTTAAGCACATCTTT
>JAGGAU010000354.1:0-11887 GCA_017657275.1 Termitomyces sp. T108
AGGCAGTGAAAGAGACAGAGTTGTCATGTCAAAACTATTGTCAACACCATTAGAAATGTCAGATGATGTCATTGGTTGTTGCTCTTGTTGCATTGATTGCATATTTTGTAGCTGTTGTGAAAATGAAAGCTGTGTTATCTGATCATCCTGCTGGTATGCTACAAATGCATTCAATTGGCCTGAAGATGAATTTTCAGCTGAGGCTAAAAATTGTAGATCATATACTTGATTAATAGCACTGGAGTCTTGCTGCTCTTGCTGATTTACTGCAGATGCATTGAATTGGCTTGAGAATAGCTGATCTGCTAAGGTGGAAATTGGCTGATTATCCATTTCAGTAATGGCACTGATATCTGGCTGCTGCTGCTGCTGCTGATATGCTACAAATGCAGCATATTCTAAAGATGATTGATCAGCTAGAGCTGAAAGTGGCTGGTCATCTGCTTGGTTAAAACTAATAGAATCTTGCTGTTGCTGCTGATATGCCACAAAAGAATTGAATTGGCTTGAAGATGATTGATTAGCTGATGCTAAAAAGGACTGATCATCCACTAGAGTAGCAGCACTAGGATCTTGTTCTTGCTGTTGCTGATACCCGACATATGTATCAGCTGAGTCATCTGCTTGTGCAATTGTAGCATAAACAGACTGCTGCTGCTGCTGATCTCCTATAGCTCCATCAGATGGAGTCTGTATCAAATCTTCAGATGAAGCTGCTGCCTGTTGGTGACATACTTGATTGGAAACAGTGGTGCCTTGTTGCTGATGTGCTGCTGTAGATGCAGAAATCTGAGCCTGTACAGAACCTCCAGCTGTAGCTACCATTTTCTGATGATGTGCCTGAGTTGTAATAAGATCTTGCTGATGTTGTGGCTGACATACTGCGGTTGTGCCTAACTGGACCTGTACTGCCCCCCCAACTGAAGGTGCTTGTTGTTGCTTGTATAAGCTATTTTGCTGAGGCTGAAATGGCACATTTGCTAATGATGATGGAAGGTGGCCATAATCAGTATTCAATTGGCTAGTTGTAGGCTTTATTGGTGGCTTGAAATGATGTGCATTTGCAAAAGATGTTGGTAAACTGGCAGATGGTGGCACAGAAAATGTAGCCTGAGGCTGATGCAGCTGTGATAAAACCATAGCTGGAGGTACAGATAAAGAAGTCAAATGGCCAGACAGTGAATGATAACTGGAGTTTGGTTTTGTTGATTGAGAACAGGCTGGGGAATTTGTGTTCATCTTATACTGGTTGAGTGCAGCATGTCCAGAAGATATTGAGGGAATCTGAGAAAATCCAGAAGGCTTTGAAGATATGCTTGCATTGGTTATATGAGGCTGAAGCTGTCCATAAATAGAAGGAGGCTCAGTATTTACTTTGGCTGTAGGCAGTAGAGACTCAGTAGCAGGCAGGAGAGAGTGTTGACTGTTGAACAATTGTATTTGTGGACTGAAGCTGAGACTGAGTAGATGCAGTACTGGAGGGTAAATGTAATGCTTCAGTTGCTGTCTCAGCCATATTTGAACTGACTGCTGTAGATGGAGATGTTCCAGAAACAGAAACTGGAGAAGGAACAGAAACAGAAACTGTGGAGACCACAGACTGAGAGGGATAGTTCTGGTGAACCTGTCCCTGCCCATGTACCTGGACCTTTGATGGCAATGGTGGACTATGAGGTGGGCTAGGCACTAATGTCGATGCTGATGCCCTCACAACACCAGCAACTGGTAAACCACTCGAGCTTCTGAGATTTATGTGTCCAAGTGCCTGATTGTGAACATGGACCTGTGAATTGTATAGAGGATGTGACAATGCTGGAGGGATGGAAGCTTGGGTATGAGATTGAGTTTGTAACTGAGCCTGAGCCTGGGTCTGGAGATGTGAAGGCGAGATACTCGAAAGCAAGGGTGTGTGTGTATGTTGTGAGGGCACAGGGGACTGGGATTGTTGAGGGGTGAAAGAGGGGGAGTACAAAGGTTGTGAGTGCAGATAAGAGGGTGAGT
Organism: Termitomyces sp. T108; assembly: GCA_017657275.1. Classification (NCBI taxonomy): domain Eukaryota; kingdom Fungi; phylum Basidiomycota; class Agaricomycetes; order Agaricales; family Lyophyllaceae; genus Termitomyces; species Termitomyces sp. T108. The sequence continues at coordinate 2,002 of JAGGAU010000354.1, forward strand.
ATGTATGTGGAGGCGGAGAAGTGGAAGGAGGCTGTGATTGCGGCATTGGTGTGTGTGGCACATGAACTGATGATGATGAGGTCTGGGTAACATGTGCCAGCGACGTGGGAAGCTGCGTGGCTACACCTGGAAATTGGGTGAGAGGGGTAGAGGCTTGGTGTTGAGGCGAGTTGACTTGTGCTGCGGTCACTGGGGGGGAAGGGTATGGGGTTTGATATGCTTGATTTCCCTGGCTCAGATGTAACTGAGGAGGTTTGGCCAATGCCAAATGTCCAGGAGCAAGTTGTTGAGGTTGGTTTAGCCCATTGTGGTGTTGAGAAGGAACAAGAGCCTGTGCCTGCGCAACTTGTTGCGGCTGGACTAGAGTTTCAACATTACCCATACCTTGTTGCTGCTGTCCACCAAGCGCCACGACCTGACCGTTGTAAGTGTTTTGTTGGTGTACATTGTTTGTTTGGACTTGTCCGTTCAGCCCCACTAACCCAACTTTTCCCGATAAGCCCTGTCCAGCGAATCCAATCTGTCCTGGTATACCCTGTCCAATATGTCCAGACTGTCCTGGTATCCCCTGTCCAGCTAATCCAACTTGTCCCGGCACCCCCACCTGTCCGAACAGCTGTGCCTGAGCAGTCTTTTGAGCATGGATCCTCTGCAGCTCGGCGATCAATACCGTATAGTTGATCGCTGGAGGCACAGGCACCAGCGCTGCCGCTCCCTGCTGCTGCAAACGCAACAACTCTTGTCTCTGTCTCTGCTGCTGCAATTGCTGTTGCCTCATCAACGCCTGGATCACTGCCGCGTAATTCGCATTCGGCGCGCCATTTAGCACGTCCTGAAGATCCGCCTGCGCGATACCCAGGCTGTTCACCGCATCAATCGAGCTGGAAATGTTCCCGAGCGCCGACGCAGCTTCCTTGCTCAGCGCACTCTGCACGATCGCACGCACAGGAACACCCGTGGTCACTTGTATTGTCGTCCCTGCGATATTCAGCGCCGCCTTGCCCACCTTCTTGAGCGCCTCGTACGTCTGCTTCGCGCCTTGTTTCGTTTTGCCGACGAGATCGGCTGCGAGGGGCTCGGAGATCGTCGGCTGGCCGTAGAGGAGAGCCGGGTAGCTTGCGTAGGGAACGGCGGGAGTGTATACGGCATGCTTTGGGACGCCGAAGAAACTGGCGCGAGTTGGCTGGGGAGGAGGGGCTTGCGCGTTTATTGATGTAGCTGTGGAGGTGGGATGAATTTGGACGGGCGTCTGGCCTGCGTAAGTCACAGACGCCTGACTGAGGGTGGGCTGTTGCGGTTGCTGGTATGCCGGCTGGTATGATGTGGATACTGACATTATACCCGTAGGAGAGGTGTGTAGACCTGGAGGTGTCGGCAGGGCTGCGGGAGGTGGAGATACAGGTCCTAGCAGGGATTCAGAGACCGAGTCCGGGGAGAATGCGGATTGATAGAGTTGCTGGGCCTTCGACATCTGGAAGTTATTGCGAACACTTTGAGCTGGGTTGGGCCCTAAAGGGTGATTGTATGTAACTTGCGGCGGTACGCTGCTCGTGTTCACGTAGAACCACGATCCGCTGATAGATGGTGAGTTGAATCAACAACCGTTGGGAAAAGCCTACGTACGTTTGATCGACCTGAGAGCTCCAGCCGGGTGGTAGAGGACGCGTGTCTGGGTTGATACTAATTGTAGCGGAAGCGCTTTGCATAATGGAAAAGGACAGGGACAAAAATGTAGGGATTACACTGGCAAGATGACATGGCCACAAGATTTCGAGGGCTTATAAAGAATTTAAAGCTGTCCACTTCCGAGCGATGCGTGAATTTTGCTGTCAATTTCAGCTGATTGAGGGGCATACTTGTCGAAGATCTACAGATACTTATTCTCACTCTGCGCTCTCTGGCAGGTGTGCACTTATGGAGATGCGTTGATGATGATCAGGAAAGTCATGAACATCGTGTGCCTTTTTTCTACTTCTGGAGAACAAGGAAGAAGATAGAGTAAGTACGGATGGCTGCATCTCGTGAAAATACGGACATGCTGAGCGCTCATTAAGAAGGTACGGTCGACGAGCGAACCGGCATCTATCTCAATATGTAGACGTGTTCATCAACTTTCAGACAGCTTAGCGATCAAAGAGTTTCACTCATGGATTATTAGGGCCCTCGAGTCCGGATAGCGCGGTAGATTGATTGTACTTGCAGTACAATGATAAATAAACTTTTCCGATGATCATGGCCAGCCTTGAGTTACATATGCACTGACAGCAGTCACAAGTGCTCATGTGTTTATGCATGACAAGTCAAATCAAAGGTGATTTCCAGAAAAAAAATATAGCCAACAGGTAATGATGCTCAGAAGCTTGCGAATTCCAGAGTTTAGAGTAAATGGTACATCGCAAGCAATTACGACACCCTTCCCGCTAGAAGTCATCAAAATCAACATCATCTACGCCACCATGAGCCTCCATTCCATTGACAAAAATCAAAAATACTCACTATTATCACCATCAACGATAACATCTGGCTGTCCAAACCCGTCCATTGCCTCTCCTAACAACATGCCGCCGAGCAACCCACCCCCGACACCTGCCGCCATCGCCCCAGCACCAAATCCACTCTTCTTCTCCTTCTCTTTATACGCTACTTGCGGCTGGCCACCATATCCATACCCAGGTCCAGGTCCGTACGCCGGTCCCGGGTTGGGGTACCCCCAGCCCTGGCCCTGTGGCGGGTAGCCCCCATACCCCTGTCCAGGCGGGGGTGCACCGCCGTAGTACCCGCCTGGTCCCTGCGGTGGGTAGGGCCCCCCCTGCGGTGGGTAAGGGCCCTGGGGCGGGTACCCGCCGTCGCGAGACGATTGAGAAGGACTGTCTTTCGGTGGCGGCGGGCCGGAGGGCGGGGCGTAGGATGCTGGAGCGGGAGGCGGCGGGCCGAGCGGGTGCGTCCATGTCGTCGTGGGTGGCTTGGCTTTGGTGTCTACGTAAAACCTGCAAGTATTTAGCTTGAGGAGTTGATTTTATTTTTGTTTGAAGACGAACCATGTTTTGTAGCTGTTACCCAAGATCAAGGTCAGGGTTGTACGAGCGTCAAGGATAAGAGGTCCGCTTACTTGGGATCATACTGTGTTATCCATCCCTCTGGAAGTGGACGCCCATCGGGGTTCTTTGTGGGCGTATCGTACGACGGGGGCGAGCTCATCCTCGACGATGGTGGTGGGTGATAAGGAAGATTACGAGAAGACGTGGAGCTTTATAAATCTTTGTTGGGATCGATATATATTCAAAGCCGGACACAGCCCCACACAGCAAACGAATCACGCGCACTGACAATTGCAACATGATTATATGTACGTATACGTGCAAGACGGACATGGTAACCATCTCGTGTTAAAAATCCTCACATGGGAAGTACAGTACGATTACACACACGAGTAACGCGACCAAGCAGATAACAAGCATTAATGTATATGTAGAAGCGACACGATATATATATATATATATACGTTGAGCTGTGCGGGTGTGAGCTTATTCAAGGGTAACGTTAAGTAAGTGGAGATCAGTAGGGGGCGCAGTTAATAATAAAAATGAATAAACATCAATGTTTTGAAACATGAAGATGCTGTCCCACCAATCTCAAACCAAATGAGGGAAGGAAGCACAAAACCACGCATCTCAGTGGCAGGCATCGGAGATCACTATTTCGCCGCCTTTTTCTTGGACACTTTCTCCGAGGTGGGAGCGGGAGCGGGAGCAGGCTTCGACTTGGCCACTTTCGTCTTCACAGGGGGCTTTGCCACCTCCTCCTCACTACTCTCATCGTCCTCGTCCTCGCTAGCTTCCTCCTCGCTATCCGAGACCTGTACATGGGCCGCAACCTTGGTATTCTTCGGTATTTCGTCCTCGGAGGACTCACTTTCGTCCGAGTCTGTGTCGCCGGCGGTAGTGGCGGGTGTTGCGCTGGCAGTGACGGCTGAGGCGGTAGTGGGAGCGGTGGCTTTCGGTGCGCGGGCACGTGGCTTGACTTTTTTGGCCTGGATGGAAAAGGAATGTGAGTGCAAATTACGGTTAAGAAATCAGAATATCAGAGATTGCAGGTTGAAACAGATGTGATTGTCAATAATATGGGATGTCAGAGTATTGCTTGATAGATGGAAAATTCTCCCCGTGCAATGGCTTGTAAAGATGTAGAAAGAGGTAGGGTAACTCACAGCAAGAGCGGCTTCGGCGGCAGCATTGGCAGCAGCGACCTCCTCGGGAGAACGCGCTTCGTACGCCTTTTTCTCGTTCGAGTATTGTTCCTTAGCACTAGCATTGGCCTTTGTATACACCTACGATCATGATCAGCACCCACGACGCGATCAAACACAGAAAATACACACCGCCTTGTCCTCCTCGCTCATTTCGCTCCACTTTTGCGAGATGAGTGCAAGGAGATCAGAATTGTTGAGATTGGGGTTCTTCTCCTTGAGGTCCTTGCGAATGTCGTTCTGGAACATGATATACGAGCTCGCGGGACGCTTGGGCGCGTTGGGGTCTTTGACCTTGCGCTTGCGCTTCGTAGGCTTGTCGTCCGCGTCGTCGTCGGCGGTGGTGGCGCCTTTGCGCTTTTTGCTCTTCTTGTCGCCGTCAGCGGCACCTGGAGACGCGATTAGATGGCGCAGACGCGTGTGGGCGTGAAATAAACCTGAAAAGGAAGAATTCTTGACAATGACGGCGAAGCTCTCAGCGAGGGCTGCAGCAGTCTTCATGGACTCTGCGACAGCGGTAAGGCTGGCGACGAGCTGTGTGGAAGAGTGAGGAAGCATGGGGACGACGCCGAGGAGGGCAGACAGACCTTTGCGCTTTGCTCTCCCAATTTTGTAATCTCGTCAGACATTGGATGAAAGGCACTTTGAAAACGATTGTAGTCTTTGTTGTCTCAGGCTGACTGTGGGAAAAGCGGACTGCTAATCTGAGTTTGAACACTGGGTAATACGTGGGGCTGTCTTTATTTATTGTCTCATCAAATACACACAGCGAAAACGCAGAGACGTCCTGGCCAACTGTAATTTTTTTGGGGGGCGACGTGCAGAATAACGTTGAACGGGCCTTGTCCACACGCGCACTAGTGCCGTGAAAAAGAAAAGAAAAAGGTTGCTCCAAAAAAAAGCGAGCGACGATGGACAATTTGTATACACCATGGGTTCACCAACCATCGCAGTTGCTCGGCGACCAGCATGACGCCGACTGGACCAAGGAGCGTCCGTCCAATCCTCCCGCTAACACTGCGGAACTCGACATTCCTGATTTCTCCCTTTCCGACATGCCAGGTGCGAAGTGCTGCAACTGCGCGTATCTATTTATTTAAGCTTTCTGAAAAATTATCACTGTAGTCCCTTCGACGTCCACGGCATCCTCCCAGCAGTTTTTCTCGTATCCATCACAAAACTACTTTGCAATATCCGCTCCGTTTAATACAATGGCATACGGCAGCTCATCGTGGCCAACAGCCACGCAGTCACATGTACCGTTGTCCAACTATTCGACTCTCAACGGCGCAACCACCAGTGCGACAACGTCTACATCGGCTTCGGCCTCATCCTCGTCCACCGCCTCGTCATCACAGCCACAGCAGCCAAAGCAATCATCCTCGCAGCTCCAGCAAGCCATCATCGAGTATGTATCCCCGATTGATACCGATCAGCCTCATCTCATCACGAAGTAGCCCCTCTTTGGCCACGCTTAATGGTCCTTCACGCACAACAACGACGACGAGTTCAAATCTACAACATTACCCACATGCCAACTACAACGCCCCGTCGTCGACTTTGCAGCCCCAACAGTCTTCGTCTTCCCTCTCGCAGCAGCAGTTTACATACTCCTCGCTCCTCAATTCCTCGCTCTACCGGACCCCAACATCGTATTATCAATCGCAGCAGCAGCAGCAACAGCCATCTCAAGGGACACTTTCACCCCAAGCGCTGCATGCTCCGTCAAGTTCGATCCTAGGCGCACTCCTGCCCTCGACCTTTTACAGCCAATCCACGAGCACATTGGCCCCATCTTCATCTCAAACACATCCAGAGTCTCAGTCTCAGAAGCAACAACTCGAACAATCACCCCATCAAGAACCTCCAGGCAAGACACCCGAGGAGCGCAAAGCCGAGTTCCTCTCCAAGCTCCGGCCCCAGCTGCAAACCACCAGTTTCTCTGGTGCCGGCGCGGTAAGTTTCCTTGCTGATACCCTAAGGGAGTACGGCGCGACGGACGTCGATGCCCATACGCGACTTGAGATTCTGACTAGGATGCGCGATGGAGCAGGGAACCATTATTTTCGTGCTTGGAGTGAGAACGGCCTTGCGATGACCATAACGCGCGAGTGGCTCAAGGCGGCACAGATGGCGGATGTTGAGAGTCCGCTGGTTGAGACGATAATGCCGCTTTTGCATGTGAGTTGAAGGTTCACGTTTCGCGGTCTGATTGGAATCAGACTTGGATTTTGTAGATAATTGATCGACTGCCAATGACCCTCGATACACTCAAGGCGTCCAAACTTGGTAAAATTGTCGTCAAGCTCGTCAAGGAACCGCGGTCTCCGGGTGAGTTTTCTGCTCTTTTTTATCTCGGTCTCTCTTTTTGTCTTTCGGCGAAATTTCTGTCGTGAACTCTCTAAGATGAAGAAAAAAAAAGAAAAAAAATTCTGCGCTCGCAATGGTTGCACCTGCGATTACTGCTGCTTTCCTCTTTATACGATAGACGCCGTGAGACACGTATTACAAAATAAACATGTATCTAACGCGACCTTTTTTCCGAATAACCAGCCATCAAGGACATGGCATCGAATGTGGAACGAAAGTGGCGTTCATTGATAAATAACGTGGACCCGTTGTCCTCTAAATCGACGGAGAACGAGGGTAAGTCACGTCACCCACATTCCCGACGCGACCGCCTTATCCTGACTGGAATCAATTAACAATAGACGTCAAGGCCAAGAACCTTAAACGAAAGGTTACCGATACCCAAACGTCCCGTCCCGCCCAGTCGGCTCCCAAAAAGACAGCCTTGGGCAGCAGTGTTGCAACCTCTTCTAAATCCGCAGTTGTGAAGAGGGAGCCTGGGGTGGCCGGGGTTTTGGGTGCCAGCACGAAGCCTACGTCAAAGGACGCGAAATCTGACTCGTCTTTCTTTTCCGCGCCAAAACCCAAACCTAAATTACCGAGTTTCAAGAAAGCGCCACCGGCTCCACCATCGGCACCGACGCCCACAAAGGCTGGTACGCCATCGAACGTCGCGCAGCCGTCGTCTGTGAATCCGTTCGAGGAGGCGCTGAAATCGATGGGCCGCAGCACCAAGCGCGAGTCTCCGGCGGTTAATACGCCCCCTTCGACGTCCGAGACGCCCCCGCAAAATCAAGCACAAGCGCAGAATAATGGCCTCACAAAGAAAGGCACGAAGAAGAAAACGGTTACTTGGGCCCCTCCGGGCATGCTTGAGAGAATCAAACTCATTGAGAGGGCTGTCTATGATGACGATCCTGTAGATGTCAGCATCTTTTTCTGTTTTTTGGGTGTCTTGTACTGTATATTAATCATTTCCTTTTTTTGTTTTTTTTTGTTGTCTTTTTGTTTTCCATCTGGATGTTGGGTTTTTATACAGGGTAATCATACGACGCATACGCTGAAGGATTTGGACCGAGGAGAAGGCGCGGCGTTGCACGCACAGATTTTCGAAGAGACGCTTGACTGGTCAGAACCAATATGTAAGCAAATCCCTTCTTGGATACAAAAATTGAAGAATTCCAATACGATGTCATTTCCTATCCCCTTTATTCAGTGATCGACAATCCTGTTGTCGAAGAAGATCGACCTCGAGGCTCAGGGAGTCAGGAGAAGGATGTGCAGGAGAAGAGGGAACAGACGACGCTCGGCGCGTTGTATATATCACCGGCGCATATTCCCGATTCGCCCGCCGAACCTCCTCACGTGATCTCGGAGGAAGAGGCGGAGAGGAACATGGTTTTAATGACTTCCGGGCCGGAGGTCGACGCGGTGTTCTGGAGTTCAGGACCCGTGTCTCCCGTCGCACAGTCCGTCGCTGAGCTTGTCGGGCAGCTCGCCAGCGGCGGGTCGGACCCCGCGCTGAGCGGGGCACAGTTTAATGGTCAGGGATTGGATCTTGCGGCGGTGGGGCTTGACGCAACGTCGACGCTGGCGGCGGTGCAGGCACTTCCGCAAGAGCAGATACAGAGGCTGCTTCAGCAGCTGCAGCAGCAGCCGCATACTCATACCCAGCCTGGTGCTGCGATGTTCCCACAGACGGGCCAACAACAGTATGCTAATAATACACCCGATCAGAACTCAAGTCATAACAACAATAGCAACACGTGGGGAACTGCAGCCCCTAATTATCAGCAGGGTTATGGGCAGCAACAGCAGCAGCAGCAGCAGCAGCCGTTTCAGAATCATAACCAAAACCAAGATGCCTCGACTTCGAATCCGGGATGGGGAGGACGGGGACGAGGGCGAGGGCGGGGGAGGGGCCGAGGCAGGGGTGATTACGGGAATAGAGACAATACAAGACGACTACCTTGCACTTTTTTCGCGGCAGGAAGGCGAGCGAATCTTACAGTGATTTCCAAAACAAGGGTGACTGATTGATTGCCATTTGAAATTAACAGATGCAAATACGGCGAACTATGTGATTTTTCGCATGAGGCATCTTACTCCTAAAGGGGCGTTTACGTTAACGCTGTACATACTAGGGCTGAGGGGGAAAAGTGCATTGGGTGGCGTGATCTAGCATTTTATCCTACATTTATTTTTTTGTCTCCTTCTCTGGCATGAGATTGGGCCTTGCATGACGTTTTTTCCCTCCCATTCATTGACACGATTATACAGCATTGCAAATAATTTTTTTCTTACCGATCCACTGTTTCTCTAGAAGAATGAACCACGATGACCTCTCACCACGGATTTTTCTTGTCGTTCAAACAAGCATGTGCAGTTGGAAAAGTTCATGCGCTACGTATATAGTTTTCACACAAACCAATGTAAGAGCCTGAAGGGTTGCGACAATCACGTGAACAACCTCTAGAGGGATGCGCAAGCGAAAACAACACTGTAGGGAAATTTCACTTCGACAATTTCTCCCTAGGTTAGCAAAGTTACCGTCAGTAGGATTTTCTCTGTTGACAAACATAATCAAGTTTGGTGCGAATTAGGATACATATTTTTGTCTTATACAATTAATCCTGTCGGTCTGCGCTACTAGTATGCCTACGGTCATGTCAACACAGGAAAACGGCCAGGGAGCTGCACATGGCTGGGACCTGACTTGAAGGGTCAAATAAACCTGTTCTGTACTTTGTTTTTCTTTTTAAAAAAGAAAAAACTTTTTCTATCAGGAATTGGTGCATTGGAGAGGAAATTGTGTAATACATTCACTGCTGGTACTGGAAGGTGTTTCCATGGGAACAAGTGTAAAAGAAAGCTGTTATGCCACTTCAGAAACACCTTTGGATGCCAGCAGTGATTGCTGGTGTCGAGTCAGTACCTGTTTTTAGCTGTAAAAGCAAAAAGCAAATAAAAAAGGAAACATATTATACTATTTCTTTGTTGATGATCTCAAACCGGAAAAAACCTGCTGTCTCTCCTTTTTTGATTTGCATGTCAGCAATTGGTGCATTGGATGTCAGGTTCCGCTGACCACGGGGGCTCAAACTACTGGGCGATTCCTTATGTGGCGGACGTGAGGTCTACTTGCAGTCGGTGTTGCTCGAGTGCAGGGGTTCAAACGGGTGTTGGGGATTGGGTGTGTGTGGGGGAGTGTTAAGCAAGTACTACAAAGGCGGAGAGGGGAGCTTCGGGGTTGAGAAGCGGGCTCTGGGGTCAAGGAGCAGGCTCCAGGGT
>JAGGAU010000355.1:0-14473 GCA_017657275.1 Termitomyces sp. T108
GAAAGGACACCAAAAACAATCAAACCATTGGCCTTGATTGTTATTACATTGTCTTTGAAAATGACAATGAAAAAACACGTTGAAAAGAAATTGAAAAGATGTCCAAGAAATGATTAGAGATCTGATTCAATTCTTTTTCCCTTTTTCTTGCGGCAGTATCCTTCCTGACAGTAAGATATTCTTTCAATTTCCTGGCCCAAAATATCATAAAGACATTGTTCAGAACAATCGAAAAAAAATATAATTTTTTTCTTTATTTCTATTTGAATTGTATTGCAAGTACCATTGAAATACCATTTTAAGTTCAGTTTACAATATTCTTTCCATAGTTTTGACAAAAATATTCAAATAATATTTTTAAAACAATTGGATTATTTTTACTGTATTTTTCTGTTGTTTTGCCAAAGAACACTGTTCCCTGCACCCAGTGAGACGCGTATTTCGCCTCTTTTCATGCAGAAAACCTCTCGTCCTTGACAAAATCAAAGGGAATATCAGATGACCCTATACGAGCACTAATCCCTGGCCGAAGTTCTCATACTTGTGGGAAAACAGTTACCCAACGAAGCAACTGCAGCTGGGCCAAGAACTCAAAAATCCTTTTCTCTCTAATGACAAACGTGTCTAGGCTTAACAATGCTGGTTCCCGCTATTCTATATGCCGGCCTCGTCGGAGTCGTCGCAGGATCATTCAACCCACTTCACCACTCTGGCGGTTCCTCGCCTTACTTCAACGCGCCGTCGCAGGACGGAATTGCGACCTCGACACCGCCGAACTGCAAGGTCGATCAGGCCGCATACATTCTTAGGCACGGATCGTGCGTTTACACCCCTTCTCGATTTTTTTTCGAGACGTCAACGCGGGTCTCTCTTTTTATAGCCGTTATCCTGAGCCGGGCTCATTCACCGGCTGGCAGTCGCTGTTCGCCAAATTCCAGAACGCGAGCTACACGGCCAAGGGCCCTTTGGCGTTCATTCCGTCTTGGGTTCCACCAGTCGACGACATTCCCCACCAGCCACTGTTCCTGTCTTCCACTGGTGCAAGAGAGGCATTCAGCTTGGGCGTTGACCTGCGGAAACGCTATGCTTTGACCAGGGGCGGCCAGAACATGACCGTTTGGTAAGGTTGCTCTGACCTCACACAATGATTAAAGTCCAACGTTGAAAATTGACAGGGCTGCATCTCAACAGCGCTGCGTCGACACTGCGAGCTTCTTCCTCCGTGGATATCTTTCACAGGGGAACTATCTAACCACCCTAAACGAGAATCGGGGCAGTATCATTACGCTTGCCGATTCTGTCAACTTTACGTTCGCCAACTCCCTGACGACCTCCGCTGCATGCCCCGCATACAGTGGGCCGGCAAGCGCCGGCGCTACGTTTGCATCCAACTACAGGGCGACCTACCAGCCGAAGATTGCCGCGCGCTTGAACCGCTATTTGGAGGGCTTGACGCTTGATCCCACTGACATTGGCGTGATGCAGGATCTGTGCGGTTTCCAAGCTGAAATTAACGGAGACACTAGATTTTGTGACGTTTTCGAAGGTACGCGAGGGAAACTTTTCCGTGATACCGTCAACCCATTGAGTATGTCGACGTAGACTCGGAGTGGCTGGACTATGAATACGCTCTTGACCTCAATTACTACTACGGGTATGACTTTGGATCTGTCTCGTATTGAAAGGGTTCACGAACTCCGAAAAATGAAGCGCAGGGCCTGGTAACCCCATTGCCGCCACGACTGGGTTTCCTTGGGTGAAAGTAATCACCGACCTCTTCAACACAGGTCCTGGCACCACCACCAGAGGTGGCAATTTCACGCCCCCTGCTTTGATCATGGGTTTCACCGTAGGCGATGAGTTGTTTTCTGTTGCTCAGTCTTCGACTAAGACCATATCTTGAACAGCACGACAACAACCTTCCACCCGTCGTCGCCACGCTCGGGCTGTGGAATACCTCCACGGATAAGAACGTCTACCCCCTCTCGCCCACCAAGCCTAACACCAAGCGCGAGTTCCGCAGCTCCTTCCTAGTCTCCTTCCATGGCCACGTTGCCCTTGAACGCCTTGCTTGCACGGCCCACGGCCCCAGTACCGCGGTCAAGCACGTTGCAAATCAGCTCCCTTCGAGTGGTCCGACGAATTCCTACGTTCGCGTCCGCGTAGGTCCCGCGTAATTGAGTTTGTCGACTTGGACTGATTGCTTTGGCAGATAAACAACGCGCCTGTAGCGATCCCCGGATGTGTGTCGGGGCCGGGTGACTCATGCCCTCTTGATATGTTCACAGCATACGTAAAGCAGCGCGGGGTGGTGTCTGGAGATTACGTCAAGACGTGCGGTCTTGAGAATGTCTCCAATGCAACAAGTGCTGTCTCGTTCTTAACTACAGACCCTGATCCCTCCACTGTGCAAATTGTCTCTGTATAGTGGTAGCTCAGTAGCCGTTTCATGTATCGTGTATATGCACGTTGGTTTTCACAGAAGAGCAGTTTCTCACATCGTTGGCTTCGTCTAGCAGGAATCATGTATATCGCCAGACTGCTTGGCCTTGCGCACAATGATGAGGTCTCGTGGGTACTGCTTGTCAGCCTTCAATTCAACGGGAAAAAATTCGACTCTCTAGCACTCTGAAAAATACATGATACGATAGCTTGAAATCACACTGCACAAGACCGACAATCAGCCCCTGAGGTATAGCCAAGCCTTGGACATACCTTCTAGCCTATTAACAAGGTCAGGATACGACGATGTCATGAGCTAGGAATACTCACAAATCCAGAGTTTATGTGCGTACAGACAGTAACAAGGTCTATTAACACTGTTTCCGAGAGATGGCGAACTCTCTGCATGTGCTTATCTTAAGAGTTTTCGCAAAAACGATAAGCACGAGCCCAACGGAGAACTATGATTTTCCTCAGTGCCACAATCAATTACCCACCAATGCCCGATCGTGCCTGCTGACTGGTTCGTAGAGCGCTGCTATGTTGTGCTAACTCTCGCAGCATAGAAATAAAGGTCTTTGCCTGTCTTGTGTGCAACATTCTATAGTACCGGTGTTGAACTGGGATCAAAGTTTACTGTTAATGGCTTCGTGTGGTCATTGAATTAAAAGTTGTTCCACCTTGGATGACTTGAAGAATATTTTTTACCCGATTTTAATACAAAAGTGCTTGTATAGCTCGTATGTTAGATGGTCTCCCCCCTACATTTTCTAATGGAAGGAATAGCCAAGTGTGGCCTGTCATTCTAGTCCGACATCATAGAACAGGGACTCTAGTCTTTTGGAAGGGTGGCGTCATTGTTGTAGAGTGGGCAAAGTTCTTTCCACGAAGCTAGCAAAAAAAAAAAGAAAAGAAAACTTATAACAGAAGTTAGACAGCAAGATCTCTGAGGACTCACGAGGCTGCTTTGATTTTGAAATTGTTGGTACGTCTTCGGCAAAAACAATTGCCAACCCACTCGAAGAGCCATTAGTACATTCTCCTGGGAAACAGGAAGGATATTTACATCTCGAGATGCCAGTCGATGTGGCTTGCAAAACAGCATTAATGATCGGAAGAGAACATATAAGAGGACATGACATACCAATGTAAGAACCATGGGCCAGGATTATCAGTTCTGAATCTGATTGTGACGTTGTCTCCAGCTACTCCAGTCGATACCACGTCGCGGCGGACCTAAAAGTATGAGTTCAAAGGAACATCATTGCTTATAACTCAGAGGAAGTACACACTGGGTTATCGTAGTTGTACTCTGTGCTTCCAGCGCTGCGAACAACATCGAACGTATGCTAAAAATGAAAGAGCATGATTCAAACCAAGCAAAGAGAGGTATAAAGTAAACCCACTCCGTGCAAATGGAAAGGGTGCTGGGGACCAGATTACCATGTCAATTGGGTATTATCGTTTGGACTAAATGACCGGACTCACAGGTGATCCAACCGCCCCACCAGGAATGGTCAATTCAATAATCTTATTCTTAGGTAGAACATAGACACTGCCTTGAGGAAGAAGGTCTGTTGCTGAGTATGCGCCGCTCAAGATTTGCAGTAAAACAGGCATGGTTGGTGTAGTGAAGGAAGAGTTGTTAATAGTGAACTGAGCAGTGGCAAATGGGAACTGAATGTCAAGGACGTAAGAGACATCAGCGGGACGGTTCCCTCCGGGGGCACCAGGTTGCCTTAGAGGATGAAGGTTTGTTTGTAGCATAGGATTAGATAAGATAGAGTTAGATTTGGGATCTGCTATAGCGGCACCTTGATAATGAAGAATTGCAGAGTTGAGACCACCGTCGAAGTCAACATCTCCGGCATTTGGTTGAGCGCGGACCCAGTAGTTGTCAATTGGTTGGACTGCATTGACTATGACGGAGTAACGTTGGCCAGCAAAGATCTGGATGGAGTCTACCGTTAATGGTTGGTGGTTGACACCATCAACTTCAATGATTGTCTGTAGATCATTATTGAGATTGCAGCATCCACAAAAATAAGAAACACATCATGCCATATTGTGTCCATCGATTGAGAAAATGTAATTTGGATCACAAGAAATCGAAACGAGGCGGAAACGATAACGCTTGCCCTGGACAACGTTGATAACAGCTAAAGGTGTAGCATCTCCACCTGCATAACGCCCAAGGCCATTGATGAGAGTCGCTTGGGGAGTTGGAACTAGTCCGGCAGAAGGAGCAGGAGTGTGGTACCTGAAAAGCACAGAGAATTTGTAGTCTGGCAAGAGACGGCAGTAAACGTACCAGTCAGCAAGAGTGATGACGGTGCTTTCTGGAAAAAGATCTTTCAGTTAGAAATGTCGATTAAACGGGGAAAGGTGAAATGAACCGTCATCAACGTCATAGCTTGATGTTTTTTACATGAGCGAGGTGTTATATCGTAGTTTCGACACTCACAGGTGGCAGAATGGGTCATCAGGATCATAGACAACAATAGGGCCGCGAAGGCCGTCGCAGTATTGGGTCGCTGTTATACCGAGGATGAGTAGTGGTCCGCCGAAAGCTGAATTGGTTTCCTACATAGATGGGAATGATACCAAAACGTACCAGCCTGATTGCCGGTGGAGAACTCGTACAGGAACGAGTTTCCGGGTAATATGGGGCATTGTGTGACACCCACCGGACCATCAGCCCAGGTAGATCCTTTCTGGAAGAAGCCATGCCAATGCTGACTCGCGTGAGATGGAAAGAGAAACAAGCGACACGCAGTGGCTCACGATGCTGGTACTTGTAAGCATTGTTGTATCGTGCAGTGAGTTGATGACATTGATCTTCAAGCGATCACCCTTTGCTGCAGTTGAACACTGGCGATGACAGCAAATAAAAGATGTTGGTCACCTTCTTGGCGGTTATCAATGCGCCAGGGAAGGTCAAGTCTGTTTCAGTACCACTAGCGAGGACGGCTCTGAAGAAGTAGGAATAGCTTCATCATCCACATGTAACCAATAGACGGAATTCACATACGAACGAGTAAAACCGTCTGGAGCGACATCGCCATTGATAATATGCAGATCTGTGACAGGGCCGAGAGCAGCAAACACGGCCGTAAATGAAGAAAGAGTCACAAGGGGAATGAGGGTAAACATGCAGGTTCTGGGTGTGCAGATGCGAACAGGAGAGGATGACAGCCAGACTGTTGGACCTTTCTTTTATCTTTTAAGCCCTCGGCATTGATCGTTAAGCCAGATTATAGACACCCAACCAGCGCATTCTTGAAGCTTCATCTCTAAAGTAAGGAATCGACCCTCTGTAACTCTAATTGCAAACAGGAAGGACTGGAGATCTAAGTTCGACACTTGCTCAGCCGACTCGGACATTAGATTCTATAATGTGAAAGGATAAAACCGGGCCTGGCATTAATAGAACCAGTTTTAGGAATTTACGCGCAATTTTAGCGGTGATGGTTACGAAGCCAAAAGTCGTAGGAGATATCACTCAGAGTCGTATTTAAGAATGTGTGAACATAATACGGATTCCTGTAGTGATGCGAATCCGATAATGTTTCCCTAGATCCAGAAGGACACGGAAGAGTTGCTTTCGTGAAATAGTAACGCAGAGCAAGACGCATAGTTTTGTTCTACCGCTTTGGAACTGAGAAATTCTGGTATAGACTGGCGAAGTGGTATCTTGAAGGGTAAAACACGTTAGTCAGCAGTACGGCATTCCGTACATGACCATGCAGCAGATAAGCTGAATAATTGAGCCACAATAATTTGAGTCAAATCACCGCGTTGGTTTCCGGATACGCACCATTTCTAAGTATCATCTAGGAAAAATTTAGCGAATGCAGGAATGCCGTAAACCAACGCATAAATGGAAGACTGTAGAATGGCAATATACTATAACCATATAATATATTGGCTGTCATACTCGGTAAGGGTGGCTCAAGTCAGGCATGTGATTTTCCGGGCTCGGCTCCAGGTGATGGGTACATTTGAGACCAAGTTGGGGAACGGAACAACAGGAGGTAAATGTTAGAATTCAAGAAGGATAAGACCTGAGTTTTAAGAACGCTTGAACTCACCTCGAGTCTTCAAAGTCATGCTCGGAAAGACTCTCATCGCAATTCTCGCCTTGTCTCTTGCGTCGAAGGCAGCTGTACGTTCTGTGTTTGTGAATTGAATCCCGCTGGTACGTTGACGATACAACGATGCATCCTAGACCGTGCCCCCAGGCAGACATGTCTTTACCGATGTTAGAGTCTACCACACTATCATCGAGGAATCGCCGTTTATGGTTGATAGGACCACGACAGTGGTCTGGACGTACGTCTTTCAATGTTATTGTGAAGGGTATTTGGAAAAACCAACCGCTTCCCATTCACAGACAAGGCCCATCCGTCACTCCTAGTGCCCAAATGCCGATGAAGACAGAGAAGGCCTAGTTACAATAACTTTTTTCCTACGTATGTGACCCACCGCAATGAATGTCACTTGATATCGCTGCAATTCTAGTCGTCTATGCTTGTCGTCTATAAATCATGGTAACGAAAAGATAACCTACCAAAGTCCAACCTTCATGAATGGATATGTATGAATGGCCTAAGAGTGATGTTCACAGTAAACACCACCGCAGAGAAACAGAACGAAAGTAGCTTCAACGGATACCATTGATCCGATTGGGAGCCTAGCGCGCTGTGGCCGTTGTGTTTTGCAATTACAGGAAGAGGAGAGAGCCTGAGGTGTCGCATTTTCGAATGTTTGGACAGGAAACAGGCATATTTGCCTTTATCTATTTCAAGCATAGTGCTGTGCTGCAAAGATCAACATGAGATCAACATGAGATCAGCGCGACGAGTCAAAAAGATTCAGCCAGCATGAGGCCATCGGTCAACACATAATCCGGACCGGGGTCCGACCTGACTTCTTCCCGCGCCCATCAACGATTGGTTACTTTTTTCGAACTGGCTTGGATTTTTGCCGGACCGGTAAGTAATACAAGCTGCTTCAACCGAGTTTCGATGAGTCCTGGATATGATATGGGTATGTAAAGTTTCTACTAACGATAGTACAAAATGTGTTGCTCACGAAGGTTTCAGACTTGAAGGACTGGACGTCCATAGAGAATACTCACAGTGGGCCCTTCCTACGAAATCGTGCTGCATATGATAGTTCTGCAACAGGCTGCTCTTGAGGTTCCTCTGTGTCGCATTCTTCAATCTCGGGCTTGATTTCAAGCAGACGACGAAACCTTGTGACATCTAGATCTAGCATTTGTATGGCGTTTGACAAGTCGTTATGGTTGCCTGTGAGTCGGTTTTGAAGCCCGTTACCACAGGAGAATTTCTATGTTACGGCCCAAGCCTTGAGGTCATGTTCATTTCTTCAATCTATGAGCTTTGTGAGTTCTCCGTGATCTCGAGATGATGTCACCGATCGAAATATGTTACGCGGCTGACGACGGCCAGCTAGAGTTTCCGCGAATTCGTTCTCTTGTAGACTTACACTCACCATGAGACTAGGAATATTCACATCTCGTATTCGCCAGGCGCGCAAGTCGCGCGTGTTTGGCGCGACGCCCGACTTTATCTCTGGCGCAGCCGCGGTCCTTGCGACGTTTGCCTGTCAGGCATTCTTCCATCGACCCTCTGCGACCCTCTCCAGCCCGAAATCCCATATTCTCCTTCCCGCTGTCCCGCCAACACCCACTTCCCCCCTCCAGCCCTCCAAAACCATCCCATCGCCCCAAAATGCCTCGATGTGCACACTCGCCGCTGGCGGCGTTGTCGTGCTCTTCGTGTTGGCTGGTACGTCATCCCCATTCTCCCAGCGTGTAGAGCTCATTCTCATGCGTCACACAGCATCCATCGCCCGCGTTTTCCACCATTCCACCACCCGCCGTCGCCACACCATCGTCACATCCCACGGCGGCGGCGACGATCCCACCCCTCCCTCACGCAAATGCCCTGAAGACCCCGACGACACCCAGGACATCGATTCTGATGACGAGGCAGACATGGACGAGGTCGAGGACCTCCTCACCGGCGATGCCGTCGACACGGACGAGGTTGAGGACCTCCTCGTCGACGGCGACGATGACGGTGACGACGACCCTAACGACCCGCCACCACCAGATGACCCGCCCCCGCCCGCATCTACCACCGCTACACCTGACGACCCTGCACCTCCACCACCACGCGCGTTTTCATTCCTACGCCAATGGCTTGCCGCCTTCTGTGCCGCCCTTGCCGACGCACTCACACTCGCCCTCATGGACTGGCTCCCAAAGAATGCTCTCGCGCCCCTCGTCAACGTGTATCACAGGCTTAGGTTGCGCGGCGCGCGGTTGGTTATGCACGTGAGTGCAGACGCAGACGTGGACGTGGATGCAGACGTGGACGTGGACACACATCCCGCCCTGTTCCCTCGTGCGCTCGGCGGCCCCGCGGCCCCAGCAAACAGTGTATTCCCCAGCCCAACGACCCCAGACTCCAGCTCGACGATTCGCGCCCTCTACCGCCCCGCCAACCCTGTGCCGCCGACACCGCGCGCGCAGCGCATGCTACGCACCCCGCCAAGCACGCACGCAGCACCCCCTGCGAAGCTGCTGCTTGGCGCTGCAGCCGTTAATGTCTGTGCGCTCGTTGCGACGGTTTTGTGTCGGTTTAAATGGACGCGCGTGCGCGAGGAGGAGGAGGAGGAGGAGGAGGGGTGTGTACAGCCTCTTGACGATGAGCTTGAGCTTGCGCTGTCCACGCCGTTGCCGGAGGACGGCGAGGACGACTTTAACCTGGCGCTATGGGTCCCACTGCCCTATGTTGACGAGCGTGAGTTTGACCTTGCACTTTGTACACCCCTCCCCGAAGACCACGAGGATGACTTTAACATGGCGCTATGGACTCCTCTTCCTGAAGTCGACGAACGTGAGTTTGACCTTGCGCTTTGCACACCCCTCCCCGAAGACCACGAGGATGACTTCAATCTTGCGCTCTGGACTCCTCTTCCTGAAGTCGACGAGCGCGAGTTTGACCTTGCACTTTGTACACCCCTCCCCGAAGACCATGAGGATGATTTCAACCTTGCGCTCTGGACTCCTCTTCCAGAGGTTGACGAGCGTGAATTTGATCTTGCGCTTTGCGTACCCTTGCCGGAGGATCACGAGGATGACTTTAACATGGCGCTATGGACTCCTCTTCCTGAAGTCGACGAGCGTGAGTTTGACCTTGCGCTTTGCACACCTCTGCCTGATGATCACGAGGATGACTTTAACATGGCGCTGTGGACACCGCTCCCTCCTGACGATGACGAGACTTTCACCTTTCCTACAGTAGCCGAGGTCTCTGCGGCTGTAGACAAAGTCATCGCGAGAATGACTAATGATGTCTTTTACACGCCCGCCCCGCTCGCTCGTCGTATGCCCCCTAATGATCTTGAGCTGGTTCTGCGTATACCGCCCCCTTCTGACGACGACAATACTTGTGACTTGCCAACAGCAGCAGAGGTCGCTATAGCTGTGGATAAAGTTATTGAGAGCTTTACGAACGTGCCAGCCCCTGTTGAGCCTGTTGATCTCGCTCGTTGTATGCCTCATGATGATCTCACAGAGGTCGCTACTGCTGTGGATAGAGTTATTGCGAGTTTGACCAACGACGTTTTCTACGCTCCAGCCCCTGCTACGCCTGTTGACCTCGCAGAGGTTGCTACGGCTATGGATAGAGTCATTGCAAGCTTTACCAACGCGCCAACCCCAGTTGAGCCTGTCGATCTCGCAGAGGTCGCTATGGCTATGGATCAAGTCATCGCGAGTGTTACGAGTGATGTTTTCTATGCGCCAGCGCCTGTCAAGCCTGCTCCGTGCATCACCCGCATGACAGCACCTTGGCAGCCTAATACACCATCTCCCGTTTTCGACCCCCGTACTCCTGTCAAGCAGCAGCCTATTGATCATAATAAGTCTTCACCGCTCCTTACTCCACGCCCACAACAACGCCCCTATCAACCCGTTCCTCTCAACACACCCTCCACGCCCCATCCCAGTCCCAGTCCCAGCCTCCCGTGCCATGCACAGCCGGTTCAGAAGCCCCCACCAGTCTTCCGCTTTGGCCCGCCCGCTGTTCCCATGCGTCTCCCCGCTTTGCCGAAGTCCATTCCTCCGCCGCCAGCGCCACTACTACCGTCATTGCACCCACGGCCGCCTCCACGACCAAACCATATACCACCACCACCACCACCACCACCGTACCATATACCACCACATCCACCACATTCCTTTTCTCCAGTCTCGACGCATCTTCCCACTTTGCAGAGATTCTTACTGCCGCCACCACCACCTTCACAGCCACCACCTCATCCTCCTCCACCTCCGCCGCCACCGCCTCCAGCACCACGACCACTGTACCATATACCTCCCCAGCCACCACATCTCCTTTCTCCAGTCTCAAGACTTTCCCATGGTTCGCCGATGTCCCTACCACAACCACAACCACAGCCACCACAACTACTACCACCACCGCATACAGCACCACGACCACTACCACCATACCACTTGCCACCTCGCTCACCCAAATTCTTTTCGCCACACACCCAATCAAACCCCAACATGCCTACGAACGTGACCACGACCACCTTCAACAATTGCAACTCCACGATACGTCTGAACTCCCCCAACCCGAACGTAAGCAACGACTCCACGACACGTCAGCACTCTCCCAACCCAAACGCGGGCATCATAACGCCGTGTCCACCATGGCAGGAGCAGCAGCGGGCGGACCGGATTCTCGCGCGCGGACGGCCTGCGCCGCGTGCAGAGAGTCCCCCGCGGCCGATCCCGATTGTGCGGCCGTCCGCGTCGTTCGAGGAGCGTCATCGGATCGAGATGGATGCAGAGGCGGAGCGCGTGCGGCTGGAGCGGAAGGCGGCGAGGATTGAGCGTGAGAGGGTGAGGAATGAGGGGTGGAATAGGATTCAGGAGGAGAGGAAGGCGAGGAAGGAGGCGAAGGCGAGGAGGAGGGAGGAGAAGGAGAGCGTGCATTTGGCGGAGGTGGTAGCTGGTCAGGATGTTGGTGGAGAGAGCGGGACAGGGTGTGATCCCGCACAGATTGAATTTATTGGTGAGCAGCCATGTCTTGCTCTGCAGCTCTCGCAGCCTGGGGAAACGACGAGCTCGTGGTCCGAAATGGACGGTTTGGATGCCCTTGGGTTGAGAAACACAGAGTTGAGACCCTCGACGTCGTTTTGAAAAGGGCGTTTGTGCGTGAACGAGTGGGGTTGTAGGATATAGAAAAGTCGGATATTTTATATTATATGTATATCACACAGCATCTAGCATCTAAATTTGAATGTACAATAGATTTACGAGGAACAGGTCTATTTTTGCGATACGAGGAGGCTTAGGAAGTTCAGCCTGCCAGAAGTTGTTCTCTTCGTTCATTGTTTACAGCAGCAGATGATATTACTTCATTGATCATCGGCGAGGCATGTATGGAGCAGGTCAAATAGTCCTGAAATTGGAGCAGTGCGTATTCGACTTGTCACGATCTGAAAAGAGCCTGGGCTAGCAAAACGATATTCTTGTAATGGGCATAACAAGACATAAATGTATCATCAGTACAATGGCAAGTCCTAGTTTTGCGAAAGCTACTTGTTACGATAGGCAATGCAAGTTGTAGTCCTCGGTCACGTATACTTGACTCAGGCCTACCTACAGAAGACATTGTAAGTTGTATTCTAAGGCAGAGTAAGCAGAGCACATGCTTTGACGACTGAACACCGTGGAAAGAGGATGAAGCTTGAAGGAAGTAAGATTCTCGATCATCAAGTCAATTGTCACAAGGTGACCAGAGTGTTACTGACTAATTTTTGGATCCAACCATTCGCACTTGGAAAGACAGACAGGTATGTAAGCGAGCATGTCGATGTGTAGCTCAGAGCATACCGCGTTTCATCTGCACTGCCACGTCGCTGTTCTCTACGATGCATCTGCTAGCCCAGACACTGCTGGCGTCGCTATCAACTACAAATGCTTCATCACACCAACCTTTTACGCCGACTCCTCCCAGCCCGCTCCCCATCTCGGCAACAACGCCCTCGTCGCAACGCAGGTCGTCGAGGACGGCACCTGGAACAGTCTCTTCGCACATGGCACAATTTCTTGCTGTTTTCAATTCGGGAGCTAACCCCATCTTACTATATCATTTCAAACTGTTTCTTCGCGCTCGGAACTTACCTGTCACTCGATACCGCGTTAGGCGCGACGACCGCCATCAGCCATCAGCGGCCCGGCCAACCCCCCCCCTCGAATCCCTGCGGAGCATATCCCTCTTCGTCGTCCTGACAATGTGGCCCCTGGTGTGCGTTGTGCTCTACCTCGTCGTCACCTACATCGCCGTCAAGGTTTTGCGCGAGTATCGCCCCGTGTTCTTCTACGCTCTCGCCGCACTCCTATTCGTTCTCAGCCAGCTCACATGGTTCCTCTTGGGGCGGGTGCTATGTACGGTACGCCGCATCCCCCTGATGACTCGTTTCTCCAGGTATCCCTTCAGCGGATAGACGGTTCTTTCCTCGCGACCGATTGGAGACTGCCGCTATTGTTGTACCCTTCTTTGCCTGGCGGAGTATCACCGAAGGTACGCAGATACGATCTGTACGTGCCTTTTTTGCTCTTGTACTTGATGACCCTGGCCGACCGGTGATTGGAGGCACCGCCCCAACAACAAGGTCTGCACATACACATTCATACATTATTGATAAAACCGAAGTACCCAGGGAACGATAAGCCTTGGGATAATAATCACCGCGGCTTCGTCGAGAGGGCTATTCAAGAGATGAGGTAACGCTAATTCCATGACTGCCGGATAGTCACGCATGAGTGATTGAGAACGTGAGCTGGATGTTTATCTACCAGTTGTCTTGTTCATAGGGGTCAATTTGTGTTGATCTCAGTATCCGAGAGAAACAACTTACATCATGCGAAGCTTGCAGATATGCATCACGCTATGAACTTCGTACCTTTCAGTAGCTTCTGCCAATTTCGACAGGTTTTCAATTGGCAGAGTACCAATGTCGGGATAACTCTGAGGATATATGTACGGGAATAGGTTTTCAAGTGTCGGCGCGTCCTCGGACAGGGATTCCGAGATCTAGAATAGATCGAGGTTTTTATGTGCCGGCTATGTCTTCATTTTTTGTGCCCACGTGACCGGCTATCCCGGTTATCATATGATTAATAAGCATATCTTGTATAACCACGCATTGTCTTCAAAAAATGAGCCCACGTGATCTGATTTCTCAGCAACTGTATATACGGCTGCTGACCACACCTGTCTTCAAAAAATGAGCCCACGTGATCTGATTTCTCAGCAACTGTATATACGGCTGCTGACCACACCTGTCTTCAAAAAATGAGCCCACGTGATCTGATTTCTCAGCAACTGTATATACGGCTGCTGACCACACCTGTTTTCAAAAAACTGCAAGATATATTGACAGAGACATATTGAGAATACGCAGTCCGTACACAATTATTTGAGGGCCTTTCAATCAGCACATAGCCCCTCGACACAACAGCTTTAAGAAGAGCTAGCAAATCAACACGCCCCAAGAACTGGGCACACCTTGCCTTAACAAAGAGTGTCCTCAAAACAATCTACTCTCAAACTTCTCAGATCACACACACTGTCGAATTCAACATGCTCAAGACCTGGGTGCACTTTGCCTGAATGAGTGTCATGCCAAGAGGAACCACAGCGAATACTTCTCAATCACCCTCATCGCACCCTCGGTTCACACAGAGAACACACGCGACATATGTACCGTTGACATACCCTCGGCATACACTCGAACCATGCTCGGAACCTCGGCAACACAAATTGGATCCAAGCATTATATCGACACGCCCAAAAACTCGGTGCACATTGCCTGAACGAATAACATATCAAAACGATCCACTATCAAAGCTTCTCAGCTCACACACGCCGTCATCGCATAATCAACATACCCTTGACACTTCTTCGACCCGAGAACCGCG
>JAGGAU010000356.1:0-14459 GCA_017657275.1 Termitomyces sp. T108
GGCGTGATCGCCGGGGTGATCGCCGGGTGATGCGGGTGATGAGGGTCGGGCCGTGGCTGCGGGTGTCGGGCGTGATCGCCGGAGTGATCGCCGGGTGACGGGACTGATCGCCGGGGGATGCCGAGGTGACCTGTCTGAGGGCGGCCCGTGTCGCGGGAAGTTCCGGGTTGATGCAGGGCGTTCCAGGGTCGCGGTGATTGCTGGGTGTCAGGGTCGGAGGGGCGGCGAACCCGGGAGTGACAGGTGTCATGATGGGCGGCGGGGGCGGTTGTGATGGGTGGTGGGGGTGGTTGGCGTTGTCCCAGGGGGTGCGGGGTGTTGGTGGCCTTGTCCTGGGGTGGTGGGCAAGTTCTGGGAGTGGGTCGTGACATGTGCGGGTGGTGATGGGTGTTGATGGCCGCTGATGTGTTGATGGCCGCTGGCAAAAACCGGTCCAGGCCTGGAGTTTGTGGAGCTGACCTGGTGATGTTAGGGTACTGGGGCCGGAGCTGGATACTGGCGGTGGTTGGGCAGTGGTTGGCAGTGTGCCGGCAGTGGTGGCAGGTCGTGACAGAAGCAGAGGCTGTATGTTGCTTTCCTTTGCCTCTTGGTTTTTGGAATTTCTCTGACTTTTATTCTCCAGCGTTCCCAGACTCAAGACACTGTGATGTTGGGTCCACCTTCCCTTCTACTTCCAAGCACCAGGCTAATGTAAGTCCTAGCTTCTAAACTCAACTTTCTTTCTTGCCGTCTGGACACACTGACTCTTATGCTTGTGCCATTGCAGACTGAACTTGAAGGTAAACCTTGTGCCAAGAAACCCAAGGTTACCCCTGCTTTTGGTGCATTTCTCTCCTTTTCTTTTATCTCATATTTTTAAAACATTTCTCTTTATAGCTCCCCACAAACCTGGCAGTGAGACGGCATTAACCTTGCTTGCTCAAGTCAACTTGGCCCTTGACACCATACAACTGGCTGATGACCCATCCAAAGTATCTTGTGACATTCTTCAGCAACACCATGATACTGTTCAGCTTGCTGTCACTCAGCAGCTGTACCAGCTCAACATTCACTGCAGACCTATTGTCTTATTGAGGACTGTCATACTCATCTTGACAAGGCCCTGGGTCCATCTGACATGGATCATGCTGGGTCATTTCTTAATACTCTTAACGTTTCTTTTGAGGTACATTATTTATCTCTCTCATCCTCCATCCTTAATTTTTGTCCCCTTATGTCAGCCATGAACACAATAATGATAACTCCAATGTTGAGTTTCAAGACCTGCCTCCGACTGAGTCTGAGGACCACTTGGATATATCAGAAGCTTTTCCAGTGTAAGCATTGGCTTTGCCTTTGCTTAACTGGCTAGACTAGCTTCTAGTTACATCCACTACTTTACTACTCTCCTTTGTTCTATACATCACATTGATAAGTACTTGGCTGGGCTGGGTGCACTAATGCTATTTTTAGCATCTTTTATCTGGCACCAAGATTATCTGGCATTGCAATTAGCTTATCAGCAGTCACCAAGTTCCTTGATCAGAAGTCCTTGGACCAAAGGAACATCACAAAGCCATCTTGTGCTTCTGGCAGCTTGTTGGCACCTGCTCCACCTTAGCAACTTTGGCCAATGTCTAGCAACTGCCACTCCCTCAATAGTTTCATGCCAAAGTGTCAGCTCCCCATGCATTTGCCCACTTATAGTCTTTGATTGTAGGGTCGTCCAATTGGTTGGCAGATGCCATTGGCAACTCAGGCAAATTTTCAGGTTTCATCCCTTGCACCACAATTTTTTGAGTTCTTGACATATGCCGCTGGCAACTTTTTTTCCATTCTTTGTGTTCAAACTGTATTATTTTCACCTACCTTATGTAGCTAGCAACGGTGTCCTAGTGCCTTATAAATAGTGTACTTTGTGGTAGAACCAGACCAATAGACCCCCACTGCACACATTTCATCTTAGTGAGTTCATACTTCTCAGCCACTAAGTTGTCTTTTCCTCTCTTACTCTCTTGGTTCTAAGCAGCTAGCACCCTACCAATGCCAGCAACCTTAGTTACCCTATGCCTCTGTGAGTTAGCACCTTTGATTGCCAACAGTGCCACTGGGTACAATACCGCCTCCCTATCACCAGGAGTCTAGCACCTGCACTTATGGCAAATTTTTGATTTAGCATTCAGTCGCTAAGCATTTCCCTTTCATCTTTCAATCTTATAAGTCTATTAGCACCATGAGTAACTGGGACCCCACCCAGGACTCTTGTATTCACTAGCACACATCCAACGCTACTCACTTTGAGGCACTAGGTTTCAGTTTATACTTACAGTACCTAGCAACTTTTGGGCATCATCAGCATACCCCAAATCTAACACCATTTGATCTGAATTTGTGTGATCCTTAAGTCAATTTTTTTTTTCTTTTTAATTTTAATTTTAAGTTTAACTTAGTTTTCTTTCAAATTTTAGTACCATTGTCTGGCAATCCTAACTCCAAATCTGTTAGTTCATGTAACTGTATAGATTCAAAGGTAACATCTTTCCCAATCAGTTCTGTTGGCTTCTGTAGTTCTTCCCTGAGCTCTTTTAGCTTAGCTGGGGTAATGTCTACCCATTTCTCCAGGCTTTCTGACAGCTTTAGCTTCTTTTGAGCATTGTAAGGGACTACTCAAAATGCTGCTACCCGTGCTTGCCAAACTGACCCATCCAGCTCTGCTACAATGTAGTTACCCCCTCTGGTCTTAACAATTACTACCATGGGACCATGAAATTGAGGCAACATTTTTGCGCTGAATGAGCTTTCTGTGACCATATTTTTACCCAAGACTAAGTCCAAAGGTTTGAAATTGTAGTTTTTAATGGAATGCTTATGTTCCTCTGCAAATTTCAAAGCCCATCAAAGTTTGTCTTTTCCAACACGCTCCCTCATTTCTTTTACATGCTGGTAGTGCTTAGCTAATGCTCTTGCATGGTACCCAATCAGCTCTTCTGTTATTAGAGGCCCCTCTGGTAACTCTACCAGCCAGGTGGCTTCTGCCAAGTCTAATGGAATGATTGGGTGAGCACCAGTGACCATAAAGTATGGTGAACAGCCAAATCTTTGTTGTATAATTAATCTGTCACTCCACATTACATGGTAGAAGAACCATAACCATTTGGTTCAGTCTTCACAAGCTTTAAACAACGCTTGTCTGACATCCCAGTGGGGTCTCTCTATCCTCCCATTGGCTGACAAATTGTATGGTGAGATGGTAATTCCTCTAATACCATATTTCTTCTCTAGCCAGGCTGTAACCTGTTTAAATTGTCCAGCATTACAGTGGCTCAAAAAACTGTCCCAATGTTTTATACTTTTTGAAAGATGACATTGGCATGAAAGATTGGAAGTATCTGAAAGGCTGTCGGTTTACAGCCTCACTAAGATCTCAATCAGACAAGACAAAATCCACTTCGTTTGCTTGTGAGTAAGATGAGATAAATAAGTATTACAATAACTTCACCTTCATTTGCTTGTGAGTAAGATGAGAGCAACAAAGGCAATAATTAAAAGTTTTTCAGGCCATGCTCACGTGAGTGTGTCGCAGTGTGATGTCAAACTGAGATTTCCACCCAATTTGTTGTAACTTGTTTCCAGCAAGCTTACACCCCTCCCCCCTCTGAAAACTTGCTGTCATGTCAGGCGCTTGCTCCATTCTTTATTGAGAGCCGTGCAGTCCTTCACTTTGGAGTATGGCAGCCATTCGTTGTGGTCTGGGGGAAAACCCACCCAATGTACCAGATATTGTCAACCTCAGCCTTGCCTCCATTCATCAATTCTTTTGTTGATGACGTGGTGATCCATGGCTCTGTCCTCTGTGACCATGGGACCTAGTCTGGTGTATTCCCTGTCAGGGAACATGGCGGGGTCATTGGCGACATGACGTTTGAGGAGGCTGGCATGGAAGCTGGGGAAGGTGCGCTGTTTGTTGTTGGGTAGCCAAAGGGTATATTCTGACCTTTCTAGGAAGGCCACGACTATCTCATATGGCCCATCATGCCAAGGCATGAACTTTGCCACACATTTGTGGCCCTTCCACATGTAGTCTCGCTGGTGATTCTTCATGGCCAACATGACAAGGTCACTTACCTCATAGGCTACTTTGTCCATGTGTCTGGCATTTGCATGGTATGCTTGTCAGACTTTGGCAGTGAGGAGATTATCTTGTGCCTCTTTTATGTCTGTTTGTAGTTGTTCAATTAATTCATGTGCCGTCCTCTTGTCTTTCAATGCTTGGGCTGGTAAGGGTGCGAGAGAGGGAATAATGTAACCAGTGTGGTTACTTGGTACATATACATTGCGCTATCAGCACATCCTTTACCTCAGTTAGATCTGATGCACGCCATGAGTGTGTGCCTGTAGCTTATGTAAGGTTGACATCTTGTAACTTCACCATCATAGCTAGTCAATCCAATATTGTGGTCTGATTCAGCTGCTGCATGAAATGCAAGGTTGTCCTATCTGTAGCCAACAGCTACATTTTTTTGAATCTTCTGCTATTGGCTTTAAACTCTGGGCTCTTGTTACAATACTAGGCAACACTCATCAAATGTTGTGACTTCTTTTCTGCCATGTTGACATCTGGTTCCCATGGTTGACCCTTTGGAGAAACCACCAGGTTCCCCAGCAGCTGGCTCAATACCCTCCAAGACACCCTCAGCGTCAAAATATCAGCCCCTGCCAAAACGGGATGACAAAGTGCTGCTCAATATGAGCGAGAGCTTTGGAATGCTGGGCGGGCTATCCGTGTCACAGATGAAATTGATCCTGAACCTTGGTTCTAGCCCAAGAGACAAATCATCTGCATTGGGGACATTACTTCCAGCAATGAATCTTGCTTTGTTGATCTACCCAAATCTGCCTGAGAATACTACAATCTCAGCATAGGCAGTGGGTGGAACTAATATATATGTGGACATGATGCAGGGAAGCGTGCTGGCACATAGTACCCCATTCTGGACAGCACAGCCCAAACAAGGGGCTAGGCGAGGAAAGAAAGTGTTGTCAAAGCAGATGACTACCCCACGTGAAATGAACCCGGCCACTGAGACCAGGCATATGGAGAGAGTAGAAGAAGAGGCGCCCTCAAAGCAATGGAGATATTAAATGTGCCTAGACAGGCAAATGAGTCCCAACAGGACTACAAAAAGCATCAAAATGCCACACAACAGCAAGCTAATACCAGTGGAATGCCTTGTTGGGCAGTATCAGTGGTGCTGGTGATGAGGAGGCAGAAGATCCCCCTGAGAATAGGACACCTTGTTGATGCGTCACGATTAAGGAAGAGGAATGTGAGGAACAAGTTCCTGAAGATCCAGTTACACTGCAACATGTTGCAAGATGGGTCCACCTAGTGGACAATTGGAACGATTGCATTAATTACCAATGCATATGCAATCAAGATTTGCAGGATCAAGGAGAGTCGTTAATAGATGACCAGGGTATAGTTTTCAAAGGGCGTGAAGGTGTTACGCCCATAGATGATATGAGGTGAGAATTTGTTGTGAGGACTGGTGAACCCAACAGGGATCCAGGGGACAAAAGTGGTGACAATGACCACTACAGTGAGCATGGCCAGGGTTGTCATAATAATGACCAGGATGGAAGAGATTGTCAAGATGATCGTGGAACCCTTGGTTGCTGACCAGAACAACCAGTACCCTGGGCATCACAGGGTCCTTGTCCCAAATGCAGGACTGCAGAGCCCCAATACCCAGCTATAAGGGCATGGTCATTGCCCACCCCTCATGATCTGTGTGTGAGCACGCCTGATATGAACAAGGTGGTCAAGATCCACATAGATCATATGCATGACTGCCTTAATCACCTAGTTGATGACTCTCTGGGAGTCAGGTTCCACTTTCCGGATGGGGTACGACCCCGTGAAGCTGAAGGAAAGCATATCAGAGCATATGCTGGAGGACATAAGTTCTCCCAGTTAGAGGACTGGGCCATGGATGTCTGCTACCACTTAGCAGCATGCTGCTACGGTGGAGACAACATGGACCAGGGGCACATATTTGTGCTCCATGACTTCATTGACAGTGAGGCACAGAACTGGTTCCACCGACATGTCCTGCATACAAATTGGGACAAACATGACTGGACCTTCAAGGAGGTCCTTATTGGACTGTATAACCACTTTGTGAATGCAGCAACAATGCAGGAGGCTCATGAAGCCTTCAGAACAGCAGTCTACAATGCCCGAATGGGTGTCAAAACCTTCTATGATGAGCTGGTGGGCCACGCTCAGAATATGGCTGTATATCCAGATGAATTCACCATCTGAGAAACATTCCTAGATGGAATACCTGCTGAAATGCATCGTGCATTGATACACAACAATAATCTGTTTCCAGAGGTCAACACTGTGACCGAGTTTTTGGCATACACTATACACTATGAGCAGTCTGCATGGACTGCCACGCACTACGACCAGTGCAGCTCTTGCCGCACTATGGGGAGTTGCCAACCAGTTAAGGTTGGAACATTTCTTGCCAAGCATTCTGACATGGAACAAAACTAAGAGTGCTTGTGAGAGCGTGTTACTGAGAGGTCAAAGATGGGCTGTAAACTCTGGTAATTGTCTGCTGTAAGTAGTAGCTATGTACAGTTTTTATAGTGCAAGGTAAGAAATCATATGTAAATGTCACTAAGGTGTGTTGACAATGTAAATGAAAAATATATCCTAAAAAGTAATAATGCATATGGCATGTCAGTTGTCAATCAGTCTGTCAGAAAGTACTCCAGTCTTTGATCGGCAAAGTGTCTCTGTCAGACTTGAAGTAAAAATGTCTTTAAGGATAGTTGGTAAGCGCTAGGGAGTGCCAGGAATTGCTAGGGAGTGCCAGGAAGCGCTAAGAAACCTTGAGAGGCACTAGGAAATGTTGGAAGGCACTAGGAAGCGTCGCTAAGTGCTAGGAAGCACTAGAAAGTCAGGAAGCACTAAGAAACCTTGACAGGCGCTAAGACGTGTTGACAGGCAATAGAAAACGTTGGGAAGCGCTAGGGAGTGTTGAAAGGCGCTAGAAACTGCTAGAAGTTGCTAGGAAACATTGGAAAGCGCTAGAAAGCGCTAGGGAGTGTTGCTAAGTGCTAGAGAGTGCTAAGGAACATTGATAAGCACCAGGAAGCGCTAGAAAGTGTGTTACAACTGTAGCTTTCTGTACTGAGCCTGTGTGGAGTCTCATCAACAATTATCACGCTTGTGAAGATGAGGATGAGCATCTGTTTGCTCTAACCAAGCATCAGGGAGAATGCAACATGTAACTCTGCAGAAGGCAGCTGACAAGCTGCAAAGACCTTGTTATACTCCTCAAGAGAAGGAGTGCCTGGTGACCTATGTAGAGGTCAATGGACACCAAGCATGGACGTTGTGGGACTCAGGGAGTACCACCATGGGCATTATGCCTCAGTTCGCACACTTGAATGCTATATGCATTCATGAGCTCACAGAGCCACTCATGCTCCAGCTGGGGACTGTGGGGAATCATGCTATGGTGCAATTTGGCGTGGAGGTCAAGGTTAAAATGTTGGGACCACCGACAAAAGAATAAGTGGACATAGCGAATTTCAATCGCTATGATATGATTATTGGTATGCCATTCATGCATAAGAACAAAGTCAACCTCAACTTTGTGAATAATAAAGTCATTGTCAATGGAATACTGTTGAGGGCAGAGAGAGTTGTCCTCATGGTCACAAATGGTTGCCTACAATGGTATCAGGCCACAGAGAAGCGTCGCAGAGGTTGCAACTGACTAAAAGGTCGCAAGAGCGTGACAGTAGAGGGAGTTGACAAGGAACTGGCTCCAATGGCCAGCTTACCAGCAGACAAGCCAGCAATATTGATTGCTGAGGAAGAATTCCAAGGAACTCTGGACAGGGGGGATGGGCTGGACCAGCCAACCAAGCCTGACAAGGCTGGTCTACCTGACAATACTTGTACAGAATGAGTGATACAAGAATCATGGAAGTGTCGACCGACAACCTCCAGAGTGAAGGTGTAAGACCTTGTATCCGATGAGGTCAAAGATTGATGACAGAGTGCTGCAAGCGTGGCAGGAACAACTGACAGCATAAGATCCTTCTGGGATCAACCAGTGCCACCACCAGACATGCATTGGGCTTATGACCCAACTATGCCACAGGAGTGGAACAAGGTGGTAGCCTCAATGGTGGCGCAGAGGTGGGCTGGGTTGTGTCAACCCACTGGAGAAGTATATTGTCAATCCTTAGCTGACAAAATATCAGAACCATCAGAAGTAGCATTTGATGGATGCTTGCTGAAAGCGAAAAGTGTGCAGTGGTTGACAAAGTCAACAGTATCAAAGCCTCCACTGAGGCTGAGGATGGAGGACACTGAGGAAGCGCACTTACGTGTGCTCAGACAACGATTTGAACCAGAGGCCCTGCCATGTCAGAAACGTGTTGATAGAGGGAAAACCAAGGCTAATGGCCTATGAGAGGAGGACATACCACAATTGCGCCAATGGCAGCATGAATTCAACTGGCAATGCAAGCTGCCCCACTGCTGTGCATTCCCAAGAAAGATGGGACACTACAGACTGCCCTGGACATGCAACAGTGCAACAACAACACCATCAAGGATATAATGCCGCTTCCTGACCAGGAGGTGATTCATGAGGATGTTGTGAAGGCAAGGTACAGGTCAAAGATCGACTTGACAGATGCATATGAGCAAGTATGCATACATGTTGACAACATTCCAGAGACAGTGTTCATGTCCCTGATGGGGACATTTGTGAGTGATATTATGCAGGGTGACTGCAATGCACCAGCTACATTTCAGAGGTTGATGACCTCAATATTCTGAGATGTTATCAGAAAGTTCATGCATGTCTATTTAGACAATATTTTTCTATTCTCAGATTCCATCGAGGAACATGAGCAGCACTTACACGTTGTATTTAAACGACTGCGCAAGGAGAGCCTGTACCTCAAATGGAAGAAGTGCAAATTGTATGCACAGAGTATAGACTGCTTAGGGCACGTCATAGATGCGCAGGGTATTCACCCAGATTCTGATAAACTTGATCGTATTCAAGAGTGGTGAACACCACGCACCTACAATGATATCCAACAATTCGTTGGATTGGTGAACCACATTGGTAACTTTTTACCAGACATGACAGCCTACACAGGCCCTCTTATGGCTATGACCCAGAACGGGTCCCCATTTCACTGGCGACCACTGCATCAGCAGTGCTTTGAGATGATCAAACAAATCTGCACTAAGATGCTGATTATTTGCCCAATTGATCCACATCTTGA
The DNA here is from genome assembly GCA_017657275.1 of Termitomyces sp. T108. Taxonomy (NCBI): domain Eukaryota; kingdom Fungi; phylum Basidiomycota; class Agaricomycetes; order Agaricales; family Lyophyllaceae; genus Termitomyces; species Termitomyces sp. T108. The sequence goes on from JAGGAU010000356.1 coordinate 9,310, forward strand.
TGAGCTGATATGGCTCATTTGTGATGCGTTGAAAACAGGCATAGGGGCCATGTTTGGCCAGGGAAAGACTTGGCAAACCTGCAGACCTGCAGGCTTTATGTCATGTAAGTTCACAACTGCATAACAAAATTATGCAGTACATGAGTTAGAGACACTCACTATCTTGGAAGCCCTCCTGAAATGGGAGGATAAATTGATGGGATATGGGATCCATATCATAACAGATCATAAAGTGCTAGGGTTTTTCAAAACTCAAGTATACTTGTCCCTGTGACAGCGTTGATGGATTGACTATATGTCATGTTATCAGTTTGACATAACATATGTCAAAGGAGAACTGAATAAAGTTGTGGACTGTTTATTGCAATATTTCAAGAGTGACTGTCATGACCTGCCACCACCGCCGGCCACTTCACCACCCACTGCTGGTACCCAACCCCAGCCCCAGTACCCTCAATCCACCAGGCCAGCTCCACAAAGCCCTGGGCCCAGACCGCTAGCAGACCGGCCATCACCGGCGCCATGACACCATTAGTGGCCATCAGTATCCATCACTGCCCACACATGCCACATCAGCGCCAGCTCCGGCAACCCCCAGCTGCCCACACCACCATCAGTGCCAACCCCAGCAATCCCTGGTCCATCACCGCTGCATTAGCGCCGGCCCTGGCAATCCCCTGCACCCTCATTGTTCCAACTAGGCAACCATCACGCGTCTTGCATCAACACATCACCCCAGCCCAAATCCCATGCCCCGCACCTCCACCTTGGTTGACTCCTCACCTCCCCGCACATTCTATGCCTCCCCGCGCTCCCAAAGCAAGACCCCTGCTTTGTGAGTTTTTCTTTACGCCACTCGGCTGACATCAACACCCGCAGCATCCTTGCATGGTCCCCAGGCTTCAGCAAGAGTCCCAGCACTCCCATACGGCACCTTGCACAAACCCTGGGCTCCAGCAAGAACCCCTGATCACAAGATCGATCTTAAGGAAGGCATCACGCCTCCATTCAGCAAGATCTACAACATGTCGGAGGTCGAACTCCGTGCCCTCAAGGACTACCTTGATGAAATGCTCAAGAAGGGCTTCATTCAACCCTCAATTTCCGCTGCCAGGGCCCCAGTCCTGTTTGCCAAGAAGAAGGACGGCTTCCTATGCCTTTGTGTCAATTACTGGGGCCTCAACAAAGTCACCAAGAAAAACCAGTATCCTCTCCTCTTCATTGGTGACCTTGTTGATTGCCTCTGCAGTGCCAAAGTGTACACCAAGATAGATCTCCGGTCCGGTTACAACAATGTTTGCATAGCTCCAGGACATGAATGGAAAACTGCCTTTTGCACTTGCTACGGCCTCTTCAAGTATCTCGTAATGCCCTTCGGTATGACCAACTCCCCCGCCACCTTCCAGTACTTCATGAATGACATCTTCCACAACATGAACGACGTCTTCGTCATTTTATACTTGGACAACATCCTCATCTACTCCAACTCACTGGAAGACCACCATGGGCATGTCTGCCACGTCCTTGACCGACTCCGGGAGTACCACTTGCACGCCAAACTGGAGAAGTGTTCCTTCCACACCACCAAGGTCAAGTATCTTGGCGTCATTGTCACCCTGGATGGAGTTCATATGGACCCCACCAAGGTGGAGGCCATCCACAATTGGCCCCTGCCCCGGAATGTCAAAGAGGTACAGTCCTTTTTGGGGTTTGCTAATTTCTATTGCTGGTTCATCAACAACTACTCCGGGATCACAAAACCCCTCAACCAGCTCACAAGAAAAGATACCCCCTGGGACTGGGACAGCAAGTGCTAAAGCGTTTTCACATTACTCAAAGAAGCCTTCACCTCCGCCCCTATCCTCCACCACTACTACCCTGCCCTACCCATTGTACTTGAATGCAATGCCTCTGACTATGCCATTGCTGGCATACTCTCGCAGACAGGCCCTGGCAACAAAGAACTCCAGCCAGTCACCTTCTACACCTAGTTGATGATCTCTGTGGAGCTCAACTACGACATCTACGACAAGGAGCTCCTCGCCATCGTCAAAGTGTTCACAACTCACCACAGAACCCAGACCCAAGCCCCAGAGCATGCCCGCTCCCCTTGTATTTAAGCTGTAGTGTAGCACCTAGTACAGTAGTGTTGATATTGCCTAAGTCCCCCAGTTTCTAGTCCAGTTCTTGTCTCATTTCCATCGATCTTGTCTGCCTTGTCTCTACTTTTTTCTATTTATCTTGTACTCAACTCACCTACCTCTCTGTTCTGTATTACTTGTCTTGTCCTTGTTTCAATCTATTCATTTCCTTCTCTGGCCTCTCTCTCTCTCTAAGTCTCCATCTCTGTTTCCTCCTCTCTTTCCCTTTCCCTCCTCTTCTCTCTCTCTCTTGGTCTCTATTCCCTTCTCAATCTCTGACTCTCTTGTTCACCCCCTGTCTTTTCCACTTCGACTCCAGCCCCAGAACTTAACGAGCCCTGCGTCTGAACCCTGGCCCCCCCGCACTTGCTTCCCCGGGACTGATTATCAGCCCCAGAGCTCCCTCAACAGCCCCCTGGACTAGTCTCAGTCGCTCCCTACTCACTCTTTCTCCCTTAATCCTGGTTATTACGCCACGCCCGCCAACCCTGGTGTGTGTGTAGACTTTGTGTGCACCAAGTAAGGATTTGCCCAGTGGTCTGAGCCCCCATGGTCAGTGGAACCTGACAGTGACACTCATGAAGACATTCACAAAGCCCATGATTTTGTCCAAGCGGACAAGAGGATTGATCCAGAGGGTGAGGATTTGCCCTTGCACCGGTTCCAAGAAATAGCAGAATGTCATGTTGAGATTCGAGCCATGCAGGCTCACAAATTGCACTGCAGCAAGCAGCTCAAAGAGCAAATTGAGGCCTGAGACCTTGAAGCTCAAGGCCTTGCTGAGGCTCAACCAGCTGAGGTGCGGCCAGTAGGTGGTGTATCGTCCTAGGAGGACAACCTGACAGTTGGACAGGTGCTAGGAAACTCTAGTCCTGGCCCTGTATAGGCTGACACAACCAACATGCAACTGCGTGCCCGTATTAGACATGGATATCCCAAAGATGCCATCTTGGTCAAGATACTTGACAAACCCAAGGAGCATCCACACTTTGCAATTGAGCAGCAGCTCATTTATCTAATGAGCCCAGCAGGGGCAAAGGTGCTATGTGTACCACAGGAAAGATCATTGATCACAACAATACTGGACCAAGCCCATACTATCATTGGGCACTTTGGGTATCAGAAGATGCTTGAATACGTGTGTCAAACCTACTGGTGGCCACAGATGGCCAAGGACATGAGCCTATTTTGCACAACATGCGAGTCATGTCAACATTCAAAGATCGAAGACTTCAAACCAGAAACCTGCTGGGAAGCTGCATTTGCTTCCAGTCCCAGTGAAACTCTGGGACTCTATAGGCATGGACTTCATTGGACCATTCCCTGAATCATGCAGCTTCAACTACTTATGGGTAGTAATCTGCTGTGTGACCAGTATGGTCCATCTTATTCCAGTGAACATGACAACTAAAGCATCGGAGCTCTCATGGATCTATCTCAAGGAGATAGTACACCTCCACAGCCTACCTAGCTTGATAGTAAGCAATCAAGACTCTAAGTTTACTTCCAAATGGTGGAAGGAGCTACACAAGCTGCTTGGAGCAAAGCTGCTCATGTCAACTTCGTTTTATCCACAGATGGATGGCCAGACAGAGCGTGCAAATCAAAATGTCATGCAGATCTTTAGAGCATTTGTCCATCCTGATCAGAAGGACTAGGTTGATTGTTTGCCTATGGTAGAGTTTGCAATAAATGCAAGTGTGTCAGAAACCACCAGGTATGCACCCTTTGAGCTCAAATGTGGCCATATGCCATCCATGATCAAGGAGCTTTGCACTGACAAAGTGATCCATCAAGGAATCAGGGACTTTGCACAGAATGCACTGATGAATCTAGCATCAGCACACAATGCAATTATTGAGGTGCATGTCTTTCAGATGCACCATGCTAATAATTGCCGGAGCAAGGAACTGGCAATTGATAAAGGTAGCTTGGTGTACTTTTCTACCAAGAATCTAAATCTACCCAAAGGACAGGCAAGTAAAGTGTGCCCAAAATGGGTAGGACCATATAAGGTCCTCAAAGCTGAGCCCAGCACATCAAATTATGTGCTCAAGTTGCAATCAGTGTTACAAGCACGACACATTGTGCCAAAGTTTCATGTGTTGCTATTGCAACCTTACTTGGCTAGTAATGATGCGCTATTCCCAAATTGCGCAACCCCAGAACCTTATGACTTTGGCACTGCTGACGACCAAGAATGGTTTGTAGATGACTTCATAGGTCATAGGTGGACCCCATCAGGAGACCTCAATTTGAGGTTCACTGGAGCTTGGGGGATACCACCTGGGAACCCCTAGCTAACTGCAAATTGCTTGCAGCAATGGACTGGTATCTGGAATTGCAGGGCATTAAACACCATTGACATCTCGCACAACGTGCATAGAGCGCATAGAGGCCAGGATTTGACTAAGTCTAAATGGTGGCAGGCTAGTGTGGTTGTGTTGACCACGGCAACCCCTGGTGCCACCTGCCATGTGGCAGGGAGTTTGTGCTTGTTTGTCTGCCTAGCGGACTTTAGAGAGTTTTTTCTCCTGTATTTTCTTTGTCATGACATGTTGTTGATGTGTAGACTGAATAGTAAGATGGCCTCATGGGGCCCCCCAAAACCTTTTGCCTTTACATTAACTACCTTCAGAACAACTGGCACGTGGAACTGCCTCTAGCTGAGTTCACCTACAATAATACCCCCCACTCTGCCACCGGCATGTCACCTTTCTATGCTAATAAAGGTTACAACCCCCGGTGATAAGTACTTGGCTGGGCTGGGCGCATTGAAGCTAATTTTAGCAGCCTTATCTGACATCAAGATTATCTGGCGCTCCGATTAGATTGGATATATCTTAGCAGCACTTGGCCGGACTCCCCAATCAGACACCTGGGAATCATAAGAACATCAAGAAGCAGGCTTTTGGCAGCTCACTAGGCGCCGGCTCCACTCTAGCGCCTTCGCCCGACGCCTGGCGACTTCCCCTCCTTGATGGTTTCAGGACTGAGTGGCAGTTCCCC
>JAGGAU010000357.1:0-10311 GCA_017657275.1 Termitomyces sp. T108
GGGCCAGAAGAGAACCACTGGTTGTTGAGCACAGAGTTGGCTGAGAATGAGGCTCTTAATAGGTGGTTGGCTGTAAATGGACCAGACTTGTCTTCTTAGATTTGTTTTGCTCCCTTTCACCAGCTGGTAGCTTTTTCCTTTGAGTTTTTTTATGCACCTGAGCACATGTTGGCTTATTTCACTAATGTATCTTATGGCTTACATCATTTTACATCATCAACATACACAGTACAGTTCTTGGTTCTCAGATATCTTACTGACAATACCTCTGTTCTTTATTATCATTATTGCTGGTAGCATTGTTTTCTCTTATTAAATATACATTGTTCCAGTTTACTTGCATGCATGGTTACAGTTGAATGTGTCTACAGGTATGTAGGCTTACATGATGACTTACTCTTCATTACCTTACTATTGACTGATTTTTATGGCCTCTTGCACTTGAGAGAACTCACTCAGCTAAATAATCTAAGACTGCAAAATGAGAGGAAGCTGCTAAACATCCTGTTGGTAAATGTGTCTTATGATTTTTTTGATTTCAAAACTATCTGCTCACAAAACAAACACCTTTTTTGAAGACAACAGAATTCTTAGCATAAAAATAAACCACATTGAAGACCCACATGCACATTTTCACAGCTACCTTGCTAGCAGATTGGCAAAATTTCCACTGTGCTAAGAATTGTGGCTAACATCTAGTGGCTTAGCACCAACTTGTTTCTTCTTCATGAAACAGCTATGCTGTTTTTTTCTGACTATTATAGCAGGACATTGATGCAAGCAGGAGGTGCAACATTTCTTGCAGAGGCAAGTCTGCCTCTTCACTTAATACAAGCAGCAAGATGCTGGTCTTCTAAAGCTTTTCAGTACTGCATTCACAAAAATCCAATACTTATACATGCCTTACTTTGCTGAGGTGCAGATAGCATCTTGTACTGAGTCCATGCCTGCAGACCTTGACTAGCTGTGATTTTTTGTTCATGTTTGTTCTTTTACATGAGCCTAAGGATTCTACTTTCTACTTTCCTGCTCACACCTTCTTTCTTCAAATACTTTGCTTACATAAGCACATAGACTCACTCTCTTCACTTTATGTCGTTTCTATTCTTTACTGTGCCATAGCACACGCCTACTGTACTCACTCTTCTTTGTTTGCTATATTGAAGTACCTTCCTTTCACATTGGACATTCCATCTGTGCAGTTGCACATCAAATACTACCATTATTTTCCACTACTACTGTCAATTAGTTCTCTTAGATTTATAGCATGCATCTTTATTAGCCAAACTAATATGTAGCAGATTATAATTCAACTAGAGGTGGGACAGGCTGCAGCAGCTCTTCTGAGTGAACCCTGGTTACTTGGTAGTATCATTTTCCTAAAGTGTGATAACAATGACTTACTATCCCAAAGTGCCTGTAAAGAAAGACTCAGCAATTAGTTAAGTCAAAAATTAAGTTTTACACAACCCATACAAAAGTCATCAATTGCTACCATCACATGAGTATACCTAGAGAGAGGAAGCAAGTGAGACTTGTTTTTCAAGAGAACTCTCACTTCAACCAGCTTACTCTGCATGAATTATGAATAGAAGAGAACTCTGACAATAGCAGTATAGATAGATTGAAGCAATCTATAGTACATCTTCTCTTGTCTACCCATCACACCACTGCTACAATATAGGTGCAACAGGCTACAACAGCCCTCCTGAGCAAACTCTAGTCACTTAGTGGTATTATTTTTCCAAAGCACAATAAGAATGACTTACTACTCCAAAGCACCTCTGGAGAGACTTAACAATTGAAGCTACTGTGCTGCTCCAATCTCTGTTGATGTTGCTGTCAGAAAAAGTTCTCTTCAACTATGATTTGCTCACCTTGAGAGGTTAACAGAGTGAGAACTTTCTGCAGAACAAGCACTGACTTTTCCTGTCTAATTTTATCCATGTGATTGTTACAACTGTGAACTCTTATATACTTGTTGTTCAAGAACATATGTTTGTACTTGATAACCCAGATAACCCAGATAATTGTTAAGTCATGCATTTTTATTATTTTTACTAAAAAAAGATTTTTTCTTTTGTATATTCTTCAAACAGTTTGCGGTAATACAAAGCTTTATTCAGGGTGGCTCTAGAGCCAGCCCCAAGCTCTTTTGTATGTATATTCTTCAAACAGTTTACTTGTGGCTCTCTAACAAGTAGGAGTGTCTACAATGTAATGGGCATGGAAGGAGGGTTGCTTAAGCTCTAAGACCAATTTGCATTTCCACTGGAGAGTGAGCTATCATTAGTGGAAATTACACTGAGACTTGGTTCCACTGGAACTCCTCTCCACATGCACATGACAGAAACATGACTCAGCCCTCTCATTGGTTTCATAAAAAAATATATATGTATAATTTGACCCCAAAAATTCAATTCCAGATAAATATTTGCGTTGAAGAACTCCCAAATGACCACCGCAGGACTCGAACCTGCAACCTTTTGGTGCCGCTTAGCAATCGAAGCCAAACGCGCTACCATTGCGCCAGGTAGCCATATATTTTTGTCTCTATTTAGAAGAATAGTACTGTATCCCGACTATGGTCGTCGTGGATTAATGATCGGTCGTGATCCATGACGCCAAGACCGTTCCTCCCACTGAGCCACCTTCGGCCACCATGGCGCTTAACTGGACAATGCTTAGCCCAAACCGTTCACCGGTTCCCCTTCCAAACGAGATGACCATTACTACCGTTGACACAGGGGTAGATCTCTTATTGATAATACCCGATTCAGTGCCCACAGGCAACGATACTGCGGGGGGATCTGGAGGAAGCAGAAAGCTTAAAGCCCTTGGAAAGATATGGCTTACTGATCAACGGGTATGCGTTCTCTCTTTCTCAGAAAGTTTTTCTGGCTTAACGTTGAATCTGATTCCTGTACCATCTCCACCGCTTACCATAGTTAATCTTCACAAGCGACTCATCCAACGCCTCCTTCGATTCCCTCTCCGTCCCGCTCCACTCCATCCTCACCACCAAATTTGAGCAACCCACCTTCGGCTCGAATTACCTCTCATTTGAGATCAAACCCTCCGCAGAAGGCGGGCTGAACTCTGGTACGAGAGCTGAAGTGCGCTTCAAAGATCGGGCTATGTTTGAGTTCGTCAGTCTCCTTGAGAAGACGCGTGAGCGCGCAATATATATGAAGCGTAGGTCTGCTGAGGAGGAGGATGGACTGCGTACGTATCGACTCGTCACTACCTCAAGCATCATCTCAAACTGACTCTTGATCTCTCCAGCGACGTATACTTCCCGTGCAGAGTCGTCCACTGTTTCGCTTTCTGCGGAAACGCCGATTGATGAGCCTCCGGGATATAATGCTTAAGACAGGTCAAGGACAATTTTGTACAATTATTTTAGATGACATTGGAATGGATGTACCTTTTATCAATGTAACAATGAAGTATAGCATACAGACGCAACCATTTTTTTCTCTATCTTATCCAAGTTATCTAACTTGTCACGCCCGTAGAACTGGAATATTGAGACTGAGTAAAATATCCGTCGAATTGAGCGAAAGCGAGGCAATCTGTTATAGAGCCTGATATCCATCGTTTACCGTAATTCGACAGATGATAGATTTCACTGGCTCGAAGCATCAGGATGCCCGTTAGAGTTAGTCTAGAAGTCATCTGAGAGTTCTTTGTTATCAGGATACTCTTCAAAAGGCTAGTACTTTTGTCGCAATGGTCAGATAGGTCATCAACAAAGGACATTGGCTCGGATGAGACGATCAAGCACGAGCGATGAAGTTTTGGATCCATCAACATAAGAAAGGAGCAAGCGCGCGAAAGAGCGAGGTACTGGCGAGATATCACGAACCATGGCTTTCGTCTTCCCAGGCCGTCTACACTCGAAAACGTTTGTCTTCCCACCGAACTCGCATCTACCAGGGACCACGGTTCACACCCACCATCGGAGTCTGCTAACTCTCCGTGACCGGTGCTGCTCTAACATCATTCAATCACAGTTATTTCAGTAATTTCATGATTGAAGTGGATCTCCGTAAGTAGAAACATTGCTGGCATAGACCAGATACATCAGGGAGGGCCTGGTGGATGTCCATCCTGCTTTCGCATTAGGTATTCCCGTATCCTTGGGCCACTCGCAGAAAAAGTCCCTATCGTGATCATCTGCCTTGAGAGAGGTGTCTCGACGCCTTCTCGGAGGCGGAAGGCAGGGGATTTAAAATCAAACCAGTTGATCACATACTAATGTGCATGAAGGTCAACCACTTCAGAGAAAGAAAAATGTCACCGCCAACTCACTTGGACTGAGAAGGGAGGAAAATCGGAAGTAGACAGGAGACTTTGTGATAAATGGATTTCGCCTTCTAAGGCGCGAATTTCCGACCCCTCGGGAGAATGGTCTGCGATAGAAGGCCGCCATACTGCACGTTTTACTGTAGTTGTTTGAGTTATTGCCTTGCCTTGCGTACCCCTCAGGCGGTATTTGACACGTCGCTGAAGAGTAATCTTGATTGCTTTACTATCAGCCAAGGCGTCCAATCCTACGGGGTCGTTGCTTTGGAGAGTAAGCCAACAAGGAATCACGGAGCCTCGAGCATAGCACATCTGAAAAAATCTTAAATCAACAGTCACAGCCTGAGTATATCACCTCCGACGTACTGGATTCGCTAAAGATAGCTTGGATATGTGAGCGTGGCATCGCACAATAACAGTGCGTAAAACTCACTTGACATTCTACTTGTACAGGTTGCTGTCTATGTGTTATCGTCACGACTGGCAATGTTGTCCACCCTGCAGGGTCTTCTGAAGGACCTGCCAGAGGTCTTGCATCGCGATACGAAACCTGCCTCAGAAAAGATGGAGGATCTGGGACGATTTTCGGGGTATATATGATGGGCACCACGATACTTAAAGCGAATGAGAACCCATTTTTCCACGAGTCCAGATAATGACTACTCACTTTTTGTCTGGTCGTAACGCACCGCGTCCTATGTGCAAGCACAGTCTGTATTCAACACTAGCAGGAATACCGTGTTCGGAAAAGGACTGCGGGGTGCAATACGATTTCTTTTTAACTGATCCAAGGTCATCTGAGTAGTCGAAAGTCGTAGGGAATGGCAAGGAGAAAGGCCAGGTATATACTCCTGGATCTAAGCTCCCTTCGTGTTTGATGTTTTGCGTGGAGGAAGCGAGTCGTGGGTTACCATACGCCTTAGACCACACGGTATGTGTTTTATCCAAAAAGGTGTAAGATCCTGTGTCACTGCCTGAGTTGACAATACAACCTTTGACCTGAGCTAAATGTCAGCTTTCAGAACTTTGATAAGACGCCTATTTCCAGCTTACTGAGATTGCGATGGAAGAAATATAGGTTGAAGAGGCGAGGTCTAATAATATCGAACCTGCGATACTATCACCGCCGACGAATACTGGCGGGTTGGAGGACGATGCAGCCCTACTGGTACACTTCAATCTGACCCATGAAGCGCTACCATTTTGAGGGCCAAAAGAATGTTCGGTCTTCAAAGGACGAGATGTGCGGCAACCTTGAATTGGCCTTCCATGCAGGGCAAATACAGCTGAATAACGCGGTGAATCCGAATAGGGAGGTATTGTTTCCCCTTCATGAGATTCGAAAATTTGAGAGGTCGATGAACCTGGACTACTGGTCTCTGAATAGATCGGAGGGATGTCCAAGTCAACCTGAACAGCCATGAGGATGGGGTGTTATAGTGTCTAGTTAACTGGAGTGAAACGAGGACGAGCCTTTCTTACAATATGGGTCCACCCGGTTTTACAGGTATGCACTTCTTGTGATCTGGTGAGTTGTGGGACGATTTGACAATACTACTTGAGGATTCTCAATGACCATTCGTGGGAGACAAGACCAAGCTTTCTATTGTCTAGATGCCAGAAATGGTTTTTGTGTAGATGCCGATCGTTAGGAAGAGTGACTTTATTGTGAAATGGAATGCAACAGACGAACAATAAAAAACTGGAAGCGACGGACATATTGCAATTGCACAAAAGAACACGTGCCTTGCCGTTTGGACCGCCAGTGACAAGACCAGTTACAATCAACTCTAATACAGATAGCAAACTTGCGAAAGGTATATATATACACAAAGGACACAAAACCGTGACTGAGACACCTGACCATCCCAACGGATCTGAATCACCGTGTTGTTCGACTTTGACGTCGTGGCGCAGAATAGTCCTTGTCCCCTTCCGCCTTTCTTTTTGTTCCGCGCTTCATCTGAAGTGCCTCGCTACCTTCTTCATCTTCCTCTTTCTCATCACTTTTCACATTGCTCTGTGCTTCTCGTGTATTTGACTTCTCTGCGGGCTTGGATTTTGGTGCCGCGGCTGTCGGTTTCACTGATCGTTTGCCCTTCCCTTTGAGATCTATTCCTTCCCAGCCACCTTTTTCTGCCAGTGCGACGATAGTGTTCCAAGCGCTTTCTTCCACCCGTTGGACACTGAGTCTGCCCCTTCCGACAAGGTCCATAGCTGTGCTTCATTGTCAGTCAGACAACGAGGGAAACAATGAAACCGACTTTTCAATGCCTTTAATCCATCTTCTCGGATGTAGTCAACTTCAGAGGGCAATTTATCTCTGTCGCCAAGGAAACGCAGAAGGGCGAGTGGGACGAAGTGTGCCGCTCTCGATACAAACGTCAAGTCGACCATGAACCATTTTGGATCGTCTTTTTTCGTTTTCTAGTTCTGAATCAGTCTTCTCTGATAATGGTAAACCATCGTGAGGCATACCGTGTCGTAATACGGGTGTGATCTGAGGCGTACGTATGTTCAGTCAGAATGAGCCAGCCATGGTGATGAAAGGGTAATTACGCGTCCCACGCCGTGTCTGAACGCGTCAAAAGATCGAATTGTCAGGCCAGAATCGAGAACGGGATTTTAGAGGTACACCGACAGTCTGGATATGCTTCTTTGGAGACCTAGAGGGATTTAAATGAGAAGAGGGCCTAAAGCGTGCAAGTAACAGCACTCACTTCCGCAAATGCTGCAATGCCTGAAGACGGAAAGTTCAAGGACAGTCACAAAGCTTTGATAACTGGAAAATCGATACCTGGATTTTTGCAGTTCGAATGGTAGAATAAAGCCTATCATAGTTGATGAGATGAGAAACTCCAGGCCGTTCAATACACACCTTGTCTCCAATTTTCATCTCTTTCATCAAATTCCTGGCTTCATAGTTGCGCACACCCTCCCAAGGGGATGTCTTTACAGATTCAAAATCGTCTACACTGAACTTGCTTATTTTGTGTCAGGCCTGGACGAGAGGGATCGCATAAAAAGACAGCTCGGGCGGGCATACCTTGACGTCCTTGCCCTTCACTAAACGTGAGTCCGTCGCGCGTCGTCATTGCTATCATAGTGAGATTGATATGCCATGTGGTTTGATTAGCTTCGAAAAACAGTACATCCTATTTCCAATGAGAATCTTGCAAGAAGTGTGACCTTTAGCTGCACTGTGAAAATTGCTAAAACATCCCTCAGATAGACGAGATAGATATATCCCTTGTACGACAATATCACTTTGCACTCCTGTTTTTGAATCCCCGCAGACATTGTTTAAAGATGACATCATGAGTCCCGGGTAAAATTGGTGCTGTTGGTCAATTGTGATTTATCTAAGTCGTAATTCAAGCAGGAAGTGTAATTTGGAGTGTAAACCTTTCATCTCCTCTGTCATCTTGAACTTTAAGCCTGCCACTTACAACTTCAGGCCGGACGAGACGGCCGGAGCATACGTGGGAGGCAATCCGGCTGGGAAAGTAGACGTCATGCGCGGTGGTCATCGCCCGATCGCGCGCGCGCATTGCCAATATTGTCTGAAACTTAATATCACGACTATATAGAGGAGTCGTACCTGTGGAGGGACATACCTGTTCTTTTTCTGTCCTTCACGTTTTTCTGCAATATGCAAACTCGTTCATAATCTGCTGGAACGTATCAGTGAAGTAGGAGTAACCATCCTCCTACATGAACCAGTTGTCATGAGTCAGGCGAGCGCGATATGGACGGCGATAGACCGTCGAGCTTGTCGGAAAGGATGCACCGGACTTGTGGCTATCATAATTGTCAATCAGACTCATCTCTTGCGCCCATAGTAGTCCCTTGTAACCAAATAGACAGGCCACACAGCTTGTCCCCATTTTTCTGTGTAGGTTGCCAACCATGCCATTACTTGCCCCGGCGAGAAACCTGTTCTTCATGTGTTGTGTTGCGTTGCGTGTGCTTCTCAATGATTCACCTATGTGAAACAGGCTGTGCATAGTCCCATTTACGTTCGTTGGTATTACTGCACGGTCAGCGTCACCAGACGGCAAAGGACTTATGACAAATCATGTGTGTCAGTTGCAAGTATCGAGGGGTTTGTGCGTGCATCATTTTTTTGATTCCATGCGGTAGTTGCGTTGCAATCAGTGATGACGTTCTACGACTCCTTGATCTTGAAAGTTGTTCAAGACTGGTGGTACCTCATCCATCTCACTGACTTATGAAGCTTTCAGCTTTAGATCGCACCTCAGTAATTGCAGTGAACAAAGAGCATCATTCATCGCTTGAACTGGTTATGCCTCGAATGAAGCCTCTTCTTTTGATATGGCCACGAACATATGAATCTGGCCAAATCCCCGCACTTGAGCATGTGTGTGTGGTCATTTGTATTGATTACCCTTACTAGGAAAGGTGTGGGTAAGGACTCGCTCTATTGAGCGATTATGTGCCTCACAGTCACTTGTGACAATTCGACAAAAACCTGAAGGTCTTAAGTTGATAGGAGGCCCAGGTAGAAGTGCCCAACAGGGGCACTAGTACACCTTAGGAAAGGGTCGAGTAACGATGTTGGCAGCAGGGCTGTGCAGTAGGCGGTTACGGTGTGTGAAAGCAGAGAGAAAGATTCGCCGAAAGATTCGCCGCGGAGCTCAAAGTAGTGCCGATCCTGTGAGGAGCTGCCATTTCCTGTCTAACAATAATATTCCGTTCCTTTCTTCTTCCAGAGCTTGAGTGCTGTGCAATCTCAACGTCATATAAAGGCTCATCTGCCTCCAATTCAGTTTATAACCCCTCCCCATCATGTCCCAGAGTGGCGCCGATACCAAATCTCGTGCCTTTTCTGATGACGGCGACGGCAATGTCGTTGATCACCATGCTGGTCATGGTATGTCTTCAAACACGACGTTTCAATATTTGTATCAAGGTTCATCTGCAGTGACGGATGAAGCTCCACTTCCAGTTGGTCCGCGCAGGGCCAGTGGAGGAGGGATAGTGACCGTTCAGCCTTTGAAGCGAAGTGAGATGCAGGTGAGAATCATATAATTCTTTATAGTTCATTCTATATGTCATCCTTAGCCTTCTTATGCCCAAGACCATGGCCTTGGAGAGGTTTGTGTGTTTTGACCTTCCGACTCAATCGACTGATTCATCGCGGGCTTTAGGTAACCCATGGAGTTTATGGGTCTCTGTTACAACTTGCGGGCACATGTGTAGGATTTGTCGGCGCCATTCCCTGTTGTCCCTTTCCCAACCCCTTCCGTAACGTCCAACAAGGTTTGTCGACCCCACGCTCAATCTCCACACTTGAGAAGCTGACAAATTCTCACACTAGGTTCCGTTGGTCTTGTCTCTCGTTTTGGCCAATTCTACAAATCCGTCGATCCTGGCCTCACTTATGTCAACGTGTGTACAGAATCTCTGCGTGTCGTGGACGTCAAAATCCAGATCAGTCCTATCGGCCGTCAAACCGTCATGTATGTCGATTTTTTCTCATGATACCTGCTGACAGTCATTTGACTCCTCACTAATCAGCACTCGTGATAATGTGAACGTTGAAATGTGTGTATTACGACTAACTTCATAGTTTATATTTAGAGCTCATGATACTCATTACAGTGACTCTGTCATCTATTTCCAGATTACCAACCCATATCGGGCAGCGTTTGGTATCAGTGACTTGCGTCAGGCTCTTGTTGAACGCGCACAGACGACACTGCGCCACGTCGTGGGTGCCCGCGCTGTACAGAGTGTTGTCACCGAACGCGAGGCAATTGCGTATGAGATCGCTGAGATCGTCGGTGACGTTGCTGATAAATGGGGTGTGGCAATCGAGGGGATCTTGATTAAGGATATCATCTTCAGCGCCGAGATCGCCGCATCTCTCTCCTCTGCTGCTCAGCAGAAGAGGATCGGAGAGTCGAAGGTCATTGCCGCACGCGCAGAGGTCGATGCTGCCAGGCTCATGCGCCAGGCTGCTGATATCTTGGCCTCGCC
>JAGGAU010000358.1:0-14390 GCA_017657275.1 Termitomyces sp. T108
GCCACCCCGCCCCCCCCCCCCCCCCCCCCCACCCGCCCCCCCCGTCGGGAAGCGCCCCCCCGCCGGGGGCCGGGGGGGGGGGGGGGGGGGGGGGGGGGGGGGGGTGATGTCAGGGGACTTCCATTTTGGGACCTCCGGAATTGTCCCAGGGTGGTCCGGAGATTTCTGGACTTCTATTTTGGGATGTTCTGCAGCTATTTCCATTTTGGGACCTCCAGAGTTGTCCCAGAACAGTCTGGAGATTTCCGGACTTCTTCTGGGGTTAGAGTTTAGGTGTGGTTATGCTATACAGTACATTCCCATGCCTCTGCACCTGCACCTGCGCCGCACCCTGGGAGAGGAGTCCTTAGACTTGTTCTCTTTGGATTCCCCTCTGCCAGGTAATTAGCTACATTCCCATTGTATCATACTGTTCTAATATACTTTGGATTCCCTTCTGCCAGTTGTGTGACTTAGCCACAACCTCCAGAGGTTGCTCTTACAGAAATGGCAGGTGTCCCCCTCTCCAGAGGTGGGCCCAAGTAAGAGGCCCTAAGATGATGCATTAATGGTTGGTCCCTCCAGCCTCCACACCTTTTCTCTGTGGTCAGCATGACTAGCTCCCCATTTTTCTGTGATAGTATTGCAGGGAGCTGCACTCCCTCAGGTCATAGCCAGCTGCAAGTCATTGATGCTGAACCTAGCACTGCATTGACAAGTCATGGAGTTGGCTGATATAGTCACACACAAAGAGAGGGAGGTCCAGGAAGCAGAGAGGGAGCATGACATGGCACAGTGCAATTGAGACATGGCCCTTGGATTGGCAACCAATCAGGCAGTAGAGACAAGGGTGTTGCAGGCCTGGATGCAAGAGCTTGAGGTGGAGGTTGTGAGGGGGGTGCTGGAGGACAATCTGGTTTGATAGGAGGAGGTAAAAGAGGTCCAATGGGCAGAGGAGGCAGCGGTGAGGTGCTGGGACTGGGCCTTGGCAGAGGCAACTATGGGGTGGGAGGAAATTTTACATGAGTGCCTATCTAGTACCTCTTTCCTACCTGCTGACTTATTCTGGTTGGATCTGGGATTACCAGATGCTCCTTGATGGCACATCAGCAGCATACATGTTGATCCAGGAGGATCTGGGGTGGATGCCCTTCAATTTCCTCTTAGAGTTGAACTGCAGTATAACCAACCCAACTGGGCATGCTGCTGGCAGGTCACTGGAGGTGAAATGCCATTGCTCTGGGGTCCTAGATGGAGGTGGCAGCTAATGTGGGAGAGTCCTTACCATCATACAGGGACCACATAGAGGAGCTGACAACCCAGATGGAGATGGTAATGGTAGGTGAGGGGGCAGGGGGAGGGGGAGGAATGACCTAGAGTAATGTGGAGGTAGATTAGTTCAAAATCAGCATGGCATGAAGATGTTTGGGTGGGATTACCACTCAATGACTAAACACGTTTTGTTCTGCTGTGAACGACTTTTTTTGGATATATGTCCAGTCTCCAGGTGAGGGCAGGCTTAGCACCTAGTCAACTGGGGCAATAGTAGATGGTGAAGTTGTATTCAGAGAGGATTTTTGACCAGTGGGCATGGCAGCAGCTGAGTTGTTTGGTGGCAATGAAGTATTGTAGGTTGTTGTAGTTAGAATATACTTGGATTTGATGAGGTGCACCTTTAAGGTATATCCACCATTGCTTGAATGCTTTGACAATGGCAAGGAGCTCCTTATTGTAGATATCATAGTTGAGTTCCATGGGGATCATTGACCAGGTGTAGAAAGCAACTGGCTGGAGTTTGTCATCACCAGGGTCCATCTGCAAGAGTATGCTGGCAATGGTGTAGTTGGAGGTGTTGCATTTGAGCACAATGAGTAGGGTGGGGTTAAAGTGTCAGAAAATTGGGGTGGAAGTAAAAGCTTCCTTGAGCAGGGTGAAAACGCTCTGGCACTTGCTATCTCAGTTCTAGGGGGTGTCCTTTTATGTGGGGTGGTTGAGGGGTTTGGTGATTCTGGAGTAGTTATTGATGAACTGGTGATAGAAGTTAGTGAACCCAAGGAATGACTGTATCTTTTTGATGTTCTGGGGCAGAGACCAGTTGAAAATGGCCTCCACTTTGGTGGAGTCCATGCAAACACTGTTTGGGGTGACAATGACACCTAAGTACTTGATCTCAGTGGTGTAGAAGGAGCACTTCTCTAGTTTGGCATGTGGGTGGTATACCCAGAGAAGGATGTTGTCCAGGTACACAATGATGAAGACATTGTTTATGTCATGGAAGATATTGTTCATGAAGTACTGGAAGGTGGTGGGGGAGTTGGTCATACTGAAGGGCATCATGAGGTATTTGAAGAGGCTGTAGTAGGGGTGAAAGGCAGTTTTCCATCCATGTTCTGGAGCTATGCAAATGTTGTTGTAGCCAGAGCAGAAATCTATTTTGGTATATACCTTGGTGCTGCAGAGTCAATCAACAAGGTCACTAATGAGGGGAAGAGGATACCAGTTTTTCTTAGTGACTTTGTTGAGGCCCTGGTAGTCAACACAGTGTAGGGAGCCATCATTCTTCTTGGCAAACAGGACCAGAGCCCTAGTGGCAGAGATTGAGAGTCAAATAAAGCCTTTTCCAAGCATGTCATTGAGATAGTCCTTGAGGGCATGGAATTTGACTTCTGACATGTTGTAGATCTTGCCAAACAGGGGGGCAGTGCTGTTTTCAAGATCAATTCTGTGATTGTATGACTGATGTGGGGGAGCTCCTTAGCACTTCCTTCAGAGAACATGTCAGCAAACTCATGATACTCTGAGGAAACTACTTTGTGTAAGATCTGTTCCTCTGTTTTTGGCTCAGGGATGGTGGCATCAGCACCAGGGTGATTTGTAGTTGGAAGGCAGGGATACTGTCCTAAAGGATATGGGCAAAGAGAGTGAGGCTGATGATTTTGATGTTGAGGGTGTCTGGGTTGAGGGGACTGTCAGGAGAAGTCATGTTGTCAAAGTCCAGGGTCATCTGGGGCTGTTGAATGGGGTAGTGGAGGCCTTTATACTTATTTTGAAGGAGGTTGGGTGGGAAGGCCAGGGCTGCACCCAGGAGTAGTTGGGTGTAGGGGGGTCTTCTGAGTCATTTGGAGATGCTGCCAGGACTCTAGTGGCCTTTTCCTTGTTGGGGTCATCAGGGTCTTGGAGGTCATGGCCAGAGAATGTCATTGTGAGGTTCCTCCAGTTGATGTTGGGGTTGACATCACATAGCCAGGGTAGTCCTCACATGATGGGAGTGTCCTCTGAGAGCTGCATGACCAGAAAATGAACCAGGAATTATAGACTGTTGTCAAGCATGAGGGAACTAGAATGCAACTTAGTTATAGGTCAGGCAGTAGTAGATTTTCTGTCAAAGAGTTGCAGTTCCAGGAGTTTGTTGAGAGGGTTGTGATCAAGGTCAAGCTGGTTACTAACAAACATGTCAGTGGCTCTGCTGTCAATGAGGGTAGTAAATATTTTTAGAGAGTTGCCAAGTCAGGCATTGATGATGAATAACCAGGCAGACTTTGAACAAAGCTGTTGACAGGTGCAGGGGCGGTCAGCACCATCCAAGGCAATGATATAAAGGGTACAGGTTCCAGGCTGTCAGGGATATGCTGGTCAAAGTAGAGGGTGAGGTGTTGTTAGTTGACACAGGAGTTGGTGGTGTGAAGCCAGAGAAGGCCCAGGATGAGAGGGGCAAAAGCATGCAAACAGGTTACAAGCAGCCAGACGTCTTGTTGTTGGCTGTTAGTGAAGGTGAGGGTGGTCTGTACATAGTGTATGATGTCACCAGCAGAGGTGGTGCTACCATCAAAGAGTTTAAGGTGAATGGGGATGGATAATCTTTGGGTTGTGTCATGATTTGCCATCACCACCAAACCATGGACCCAGGGCCCTAACTCCCCATTACCAGCTCCATGCTGGACCACTACATGATTGAACACCCCTGGCACCACTAACACACATTAGTGGCCATCACTTGTACACTAGCGGCCATCAAAATCCATCGCTGCCCACCAATGCAACATCAGCACCAACCATCACTGCCTGCCAACGCTGGTGTCATGCTCTGCCACCACCGCCGGTACACTGCCCGCTACCACTGGTACACTGCCCGCTACCACCGGTACACCGCCCGCTACTGCCCGTACCCAGACCCAGCCCTGGTATCCTCAACCTCACTGGGCCAGCTCCACAACTCCCAGGCCTGGACCAGTTCTTGCCAGCAGCCATCAACACCCATCACTGCCTGCACACGCCACATCAGCACCAACCCCAGCAAACCCCAGATGCCCACGCCACCATCAGCGCCCACCTCAGCAACCCCTGGCCGCTGCTGCCACCATTAGCGCTCACCCAGCAATCCCTAGCCCATCACTGGCAGGCCCCGATGCCCTCCCTTCCAAATCAGACAACCATCATGACACGCATCACTTGGCCCAAACCCCACGCCCTGCGACTCCTCTTTGGTCGACTCCTTGTCTTCCTGCACTGTCCATGCCTCCCGTGCTCCCAAAGCAAGGCCTCTCCTTTGTGAGTTTCCTTTACGCCACTGACATCTGCAGCGCCCTTGCATGGTCCCCAGGCTTCAGCAAGAGCCCCGGCATGCCTTGCACAAACCCTGGGCTCCAGCAAGGATCCCTGCCCCGCAACTCGCCATGGAGCCTGGGCCTGAGCCCCAGAGCACACCCGCCCCCTTGTATATAAGCCATAGCATAGCATCTGGTACTTTAGTGTTGATATTGCCTATTCCCCAGTCTCTAGTTTGCCTCAGTCATTGTTTTGACCTATCTCTCTTATCATGTCTCCGTTTTTCCTTATCTTGTACTTGACTTGACTTGTTTTGCTTATCTCATTACTCGTCTCATCTCATCTTCAATCTATTTGTTTTCCATCTCTGGCCTCTCTCTAAGCTTCTCCCATCTTTCTCCTTCTCTCTCCTCCGTCTTGTCTCTTGTCTCTTCTTTCTTCTAGTCTTGACTCTTTTGCCCTTTCTCTATCTTTCTCCAGCCCCGGAACTTAGCGAGTCCTGTGCCTGAACCCCAGCCCATCTACACACTTGCTTCCAGGACTTATACCAAGCCCCAGAGCTTGTCCCCAGACTCCGGAGTTCCCTCAACAGTCTCCTGGACCAGTCTCGGTCCCTCCATCCTCACCCTCACCCCCTCAGTCCCGGTCCATACTGCCGCGCCTGCCCTTTGGTTGTGCATGTAGACTTCATGCACGCCAAGTAAGGATTTGCCCAGTGGTCTGAGCCCCCATAGTCAGCGGAACCTGACAGCTGGATCAGAGCTGACCATGGCAATTTCCAGCACTCCCCCAACCCAAATTAGGCAAATGCCGCACATCACACATCAATGCATCACCTTGGCCCAAACCCTGCATTCTGCATCTCCTCCTTGCTTGATTCCTTGCCTCCTCATCCATTTTATACTCCTGTGCTCCTAAAGCAAGGCTATTCCTTTGTGAGCTTCCTTTATGCCACTTGACTAACACCAACAACCACAGCATCCTTGCACAATCCCTGGGGCCTCAGCAAGAACCCCAGCCCCCTCGCACAACTCCTTGCATGAACCCCAGGCTCCAGCAAGAACTCCTGCACTGCAACTCATCCCAAGGCCTACTCATCCCCTTGTATATAAGCTGTAGTGTAGCACTGGCAGAGGGGAATTTGAGGTGTATTAGAACAGTATGATACAACAGGGAATGTAGCTAATTACCTGGCAGAGGGGAATCTAAAGAGAACAAGTCCATGGTCTATTGGCAAGTTCATGCAGTGAGTGCTAACAGAGTGAGGAGAGATTTTGTGTTGTTACAGTAACATATACTTGTGTATTTGCATGACATTGCTGTTTTTGGGGCTCAAAACCTTGCTCAGATCTGCAAAAATAAGGGTGTGTAGGGGTTTGTGTGACTTAGACTACATGCTTCAAGCTGGTTGCAAGCATAGAAAATTGACACTTGCCTCAGCTGCTTACTCAGCCTATAGACTCTTTTCTTGGATCACTTTGATACTTTGTTTTCCTGAGAACAATAACTCCTCTGCAAGGGCATGGCACATCAGGCACAGGCACAGAGGCATGGGAACATACTGTACAGCATAACTGTGCCTAAACCCTAATGCTGGAGGAGGTCCAGAGTCCCCAAGTCCCAAAATAGAAACCACTCTGGTCATCCAAAAATAGAAGTCTAGAAACTCTGGACCACTCCAGAACTGCCCAAAATGGAAGTCTTCTGACATCACCCCCCCTCTAAAGTGTGGCAACTTGATGCACAGAATAGAATAGCTCCTGGATTGTCTGATCAGTCAGAGAGATGGGGTAAATGCCCTGGATGGCCCAGGGTGCATTGGAATGCATGCAGTAGAATTCCCTGACAAGAGCTGGCACATGGACACCATCAGCAGGCTCCCAGGAGATGTCTTTGATACCATAGCCCTTCCACTTGACCTTGTACTGTAGCTTGCAGTGGAATAGATGGCTGTCCAAGTGAAATGTAGTCAATTGTGTATAGCCTTACACTCACACCTCAGAATCAGATTCATCTTCAATTCTAGTACTACAAGTATGACTGTAAGATTGGCTACCTTACATAAGGCAGCCAGTGTGTACTAAGTATTAATTAATAATAATATATATATATATATATATATTATTGGAAAAATTAGTGAATAATGAAGGCCATAAGGCTTAGCACTACGGCTGCAGTTGGTTACATACCCCAGTTCTAGACTGTTAGGCAGTCTACATGATGTAGTGTTAGCCCAATGCAGATGTGAGTACAACCCCATTACTACCAGGTGGAGGCATACAATGCCTCCATGACTCTAGGTCCAAACTTATCTGTCAAAGAATATCATGCTGACATTAACCAACAGTACTCAATGCCAAGAAGAAGAAGGAGCCACCTACAAAGGTTATGCAGATGGTGGCCATGTCAGTTTGCTGTCCAAATTGATTCACATTTCTGTGTCAATGTTAACAACAATGTCAAGGTGATGGGATCAGCTGGGATCAGGGCTACCAGAGCCTAGGACTGGGTTCCACATTAGTTGAGGGGTTTGGTCTCTAGTGGTCATGGCAATGCCACAACTCACGGCAATTGGGATTTATCCCAACTGGATAGTAAAAGCTGTGTTTGACAAAGTTGTGACCTTGCATTTGTTCTCATGCAAGGAGCACATGAAGTTGGATCATATTGTTGATGGTGGTGTTCTGCTACCTGAGTCTAGAATCAGAGTTCGAGATAGACTTCATCTGTGAGATGGATAGCTCACATGGCATTCCAAAGCTCTTGCTCATGTCAAGAGTCACTGTGTCATCTCATTTTGGCAGGGGTTGATATTTCAATGCTGAAAGTGTCTCAGTTGGTTGGGAGCCAGCACTTGGCTCCAAGCAACCTGGTGGGAGCTAGCCATGGGAACAGTATGTTGACATGGCAAAAAAGAAGTTGCAAAGTTTGATGAGTGTTGCCTAGTATGGTAATGAGAGCCCAGAGTCTAAAGCCAATAGCAGAAGATTCAAAAAAATGTAGCTGTTGGCTACGGATAGAACAATCTGGTGCAGATCACACAGTAGCTGAACCAGTTGGATGAGACTAGATATATGTTGTGAATACAAGATGTTGTCCCTTATGTAATCTACAGACATGCATCACAGACACATGTTGGTCACTAAGTAAGGCAACTACAATGTGTTACAGATGCATTGGGTAAGGCTAAGGTAACCAACCAGTTACAAGGCAACTTCTTGCTGGCCTTTCTCTTGCCAACCAACAATGCCAGGCCTGAAGCACCACTGGCCTGGTGACTCTTTGAAATCACTGGCTGTGGAACCTCACTCCAAGTCCCAATGATGGCAGAGGAGCAGAAGCACCTAGTGTCACTAGCACCTCCCTCCACACTCTTGTCCTCTTCAACAAGTACAAATAGTTTTATGATATTGGGGACAAAAAGTTCTGAAGAAAGGCCTCAATCTAATTCTAAAGCTCAGAACAAGATGACCCATAAATCCTTGTAAATGGAACAAAAAATCTATGAGTTATTACAAATCATAGAGTACAACTGCTATGGATTAGGACAGCTTTGACTGTATCCATTTTGAGGCTGCAGAAACAAGGTCACAGATTTCTGCCTCTGAGTCTCATGGTCTCAGTGTACATGTACATTGCCAGCCACAGATCATTGCTGTTGCTTGGGATGCATCAGAACAATTTCAAAAGGGGCTCATCTTTGTGATCAACCTCAAAAGGGAGTACATAGTGTGACCCAAGTGTGAAAAGGCAATTTTCACTTGGTTAATAAAGAATTGAATTATTTTCACTGTGTTTTTACATTGTTTTGCAAAAGGGCATGCACCCAGTGTTTCCGCTTCCACTAAAAAGTAGTGAAAACTCATGTTTACATGTGTTTCAAAAACACTCTATTCTTCTATAACCACTTCTATGACATCTGTTTTAGATAATAACTCAGTCGGCTGGTAAACAACTGTCATTCCAATCTATGTACCTGTTTTAGATAATAACTCAATGTATATGTTAGTTCTGTGGTATCATGTTGTGATCAAGTAAGGCCCACATACCTCAGTTGACTGGTAAGTATTCAGGTTCCTACTTCCAATCTGTGACCACTAAAACTATACAGTTTCTCTCCTTTTGTTTCTCCTGCGGCACACTCATCACATGAATCACATGCTTCCCTTGGTGCATACCGCAATCCTCTCCAATACTCCCCTGGACTCATGGTAGGTGTCAGTTGCATAGCTGTAAGGCTGTGCAGAATTTGAAGTGCTACGTGCGGGGCAGCGGTTTGGTGAACAGGTCTGCAAGGTTGTTGCTACTGGGAATGTGTGTGATTTTGATCTTCCCCTCTTCAACTGCATGGCGAATAAAGTGATGCTTGACGTCAATGTGTTTAACACAATTGTGACTCCTGTTGTTCTTGGCAATTGTGATTGATCCATTATTGTCCCCTTGTAGCGGTGCTGGGGCAGGCACAGCCATTCCAATTTCAGCTAGGGCTGAGTACATCCACTGGATTTGCTTCCCTGCGTGAGCCAGTGCAATATACTCAGCTTTGGTCATTGACGTTCACACAGTGTCTTGATATTTTGCGCTCCAACAGGTAGGTCCACCAGCTTGGAGGTATACCCCACCTGAGATGGATGTATCAATGTCAGCTGCAAAGTCTGAGTCGTAGTAGCCATGTAGTATGTAACCATTGTATTCAGGTCCTCCATATCACAGTTTATATCCCAATGTACTGGGGGCTAAGACAGGGTCTGAGAGACATGAAGGCAGGAGTAGCAAGGGGCTTGGTGAAGATGTCTGTGGTATTTTCTTTTGAGCAGACTCAGCAGACTGTTATTTTGTTTGACTGTACTTGCTCTTGTAGAAAGTGGTGTTTTATGTCCACATGTTTTACTTGTGTGTGCAGAAGGGGGTCTTTGGAGAGAGCAGTTGCAGAGTTGTTGTTGCAGAACATCTTGGTGGATCATGAAGTTACATT
The DNA here is from genome assembly GCA_017657275.1 of Termitomyces sp. T108. Taxonomy (NCBI): domain Eukaryota; kingdom Fungi; phylum Basidiomycota; class Agaricomycetes; order Agaricales; family Lyophyllaceae; genus Termitomyces; species Termitomyces sp. T108. Next base: position 9,500 of record JAGGAU010000358.1, read on the forward strand.
GTGGCCAATGTCTTTGAGGAGGGCATGAAGCCATATGCACTCTTGTGCACACTCAAAAGTGGCCATGTATTCAGCCTCACAAAAGGAGGCAGCGACTGTGCTCTGTTTCCAGACAGCCCATGATATGGTGCCTGTGCCAAGACTCCAAATGTAACTTCCAACACTCCTCCTTGTGTCTGGGCAGCTAGCCCAGTCCGAATCAGTGAACCCTGTGAGTTTGAGCTCATTTTGCTGTCCCCCAAGGTGTAACTGCAGGTTGTGAGTCCCTTTTAGGTACCTGACAAGGCGTATGGCAGCATTCCAGTGTGGTGTGCCATATGAGTCCAGATACTGAGTTGATTGCTGAACTTCAAATGCAATATCTGGGCATGTTGATATTGCTAGGTAGAGGAGACAGCCACCAGTTGCCAGTAGGAAGTGCAATCAAGGACACATTGCTCCTCCTGAGATAGGGTTTTGCAATCAATGTGTCTTAGCTTAGTGTTCAGATCCATGGGTAGGGATAGTGGTGTAGCGTCCTTTTGGCCAAATTGACTGATGATTTTGTTGATCAGTGCAGTTTGTGATAACTTTACTGACCAAGTCTGGTGGTCCCATTCTACTGCAATGCCCACAACAAAATGAGGTAAGCCAAGATCAGAGATTGTCCATACTTGGCTCATTTGCTCTTTGAACTGATCATTCTCCTCCTTTCGACTCATGATTGACAAGAAATCATCAACGTGTAAGGCTGCAATAATAGTGCCCTGGTCACTGTCCCTATAATAAATGCATGACTTGCATGCTAAGCGTTGGAACCCCCATGACAACATATTGTCATTTACAGTCTTGTTCCATATTCATTCCACCTGTTTCATTTCATATAGTCCACGTACCAGCATCCACATCCAATCCTCCTTCCCTTCTACCTCAAAACCTTCCAGCTGCTTCATGAACTGTGTCTTGTTGTCAGGGAGGACTCCATACAGGCAAGCTGTCTTGACATCAATTTGCAAGGTGTCCCATCCCTTTGCTGCTGCCAAATGGAGAATTATGCACCACAATTCCATGCATGCTGTTGGTGAGGTCATTTTGTTGTAGTCATGTCCGTGGACCTGCTTGTACCCTCAAAATACCAGCCTGACCCTGAATCTAACTGCTTGACCATGCTCATTGCGTTTAATCTTGAATACAGGTTGTCCGGTCCTCACCTTCTGTCCCATTGGAACTGCAGAACAGGGGACCAGTTTGTATACTCCCATGTCACACAAGGATTTCAATTCATTGTGATATGCCTGCTCCCAATTAGTCAAGTCGCCTGACTGCTTTGCCTCTGCCCAAGGTTGAGGCTTGTTGCTGAGTTCCAATGTCACAGAGTAGCATGTTGAGTCCTTGATCAAGGTGAGTAGGCATTCAAGATCTTTGATTGAAGCAATGTTGGCAAGGTCCGGTGGGTCTAGGATTTGATCGCGGCCAATCTCTGCTTGGTCGGCTATCTCCACGTCCTGGTGGTTTACTTCCAACTGCCATGCTCACACATGCTCTCCTGCTTCAATCAATTCCTGTACCGCCCTCTGTACCCGTGCTACAGGGGGGTTATTGGGATTAGCTCTTTTGGTTGGTATTGGGATGCAATTGGATTGTTGTAATTGCGGAACTGGGTTGACATTTGGTTCAGCGGGGCCTGGTTCTTCTGGCTTGACAGGGTTTTGCTGGTGAAGGTTGATGTTTGGATTGGTAGAGTTGTCAAGGCATGGGATTGTCATGATCTGGGGGAGGTACAGGAGGTTTGTGCTGGCTGAGAACGGGCTCAGTTGATGCGGACACTTGGGGGTGACTATACCCTTTGTGACTTTCACAGAACTTTACGTGGTAAGTTTCATAGATCCTCCCAGTCCCCTCTTCATAACAGTGATAGGCTTTTGAATTTCATGCATACCTGATCAAGATGCATTCTATTGAGTGCATGTATATTGCCGCACTGAGTTGTTGCTCGGTCCCCTGTAACAGTAGCCTTTTGTCCATTTCATGACTTCATAACTCACCATCATGCCATGTCCTGTAGACACCAAGTCATTGTTGAGCTTCATTTTCTCAGGCCACTTGCCACGCTTTCAGGTGAGTCAGTGCTTCTCCTTTATGTCGGAGAGGTATTGACCAGTGCTCTCCAGTAAAGTCATCAACCACATTCATTATGTATCTATTCCCACTTCAGGATGTTATAGCTTGTGGCCCCACCAAATCTACCCATACAATCTCTAGTTTCCATGTTGCTCTCCACCCCTCTTCCTGAACTTTAGGCACAGCATTTTGAGTCTGCTTGCCCAAGATGCATGAATTGCATTTCAGGTTTTTAGAGGAAGGGACAGAAGGCATACCTGGTATGAGGCCAGTCTTTGCCATGTCCACAATAGTCTGATAGTTGGCATGACCTAGGCAACGGTGCCAGGTTTCCAGACTAGTGGTCTGCCAGGCAGCATATGAGTGGTGTTCAGTGAGGGCTGAATTGAGGATGAGAAAGTAGAGTCATTGGTTTTGGGTGAGTAGTCCTTGGGCTATGATGGTGCATGTGGATTTCTGGATGACTTTTACTGATTTATTGTTGAAGAGAGAGTCAAGTCCTGAACTGGCAAGACAGCTGAATGAAATGAGTCTGACAGCAGCGTTGGGGATGTATAGAGCATTTTTGAGGATGATATTGGCACCTTTGGTGACATGGAGGCAGATGTTGCCTATTCCAATTGTGGCAACTGAGGAACCTCCAAGCCCTTTTACAATTTGGGGTTGGATTGGTTGTAGGGACATGAAGTCATCACAAGATGGAGATATGTAGACCATGGCCCCAGAGTCAACTAGGAACAAGTTTGTCAGTGCGATGAGTGGTGTATGTTTAGGCTGGATTGTGGGTGACACTTCTGAGGCAAGGATACAGTCTTCAATTTGTGATGACTCTTGGCTCCAATCTATAGATGCCCTAGCTTTGTCAATTGCCATGAAACCCATGTGTTCCCAGAGTTCAGTGGAGTAGTCTTTTGACAATGCTGCTATCTGGGGGGAGCTTATGCTTGCAATGGATGCAGTATCGGAAGGTGGGGGCAGTTGACTGAGGTTGGATGGGTCTACATACCACAACTTTCCGTCAATTCCAGTGATGGCTATAAAAGACTTGGTGGTGGGGGTATTATCTGAAGATCCTCTGTTCTTAGCCTTGGAAGCTTTCTGGGTGGCTTGGGCATCAGCAATGGATTTTCCTGCCATTCCTCCTCCCTTCTGAACACAGAAAGGCTTTGTGTGTCCATGACATAGTCATCCACGTGAGTTGCAGTTTTTGCAGCAGGCTGCACCTGGGCCATGATTGTGACCAGGCAGATCCATGCTGCAAGACTTGGCTCCTCCTTTTGCGTTGAAGGCTGTGGCGTGAGTGGAGTTGGCTTTGGAGTTCAAAATGTTCTGTGCATTCTTCATAAGGAGGTGAATATCCATTGGTTTACAAGGCGAGTTCTTTGTGCTCTTACTGAGTAGAGTCAAGACTGAATTCTGGAGTGCATCAAAAGATGGGTCATTGAGACTGTTGAGCAGAGCAATACATGTGAAGAGGTCGGCGTCTATTTCCCCAATATCAAAGGCCTGTTTGACAATGTCAGATATGTGACTAGCGGTGGTTGGCAGCAGTTTGGACTAAGAGCAATAGGTGGATAGCGCTTGTTGCAGGAGGGATATCTGCTTGATCAGACCCTCCTGCTGGGCATGGGTTTGCAGATCCTCAAAGCAATGGTGTGCACCCCTGTCTGTGACCAGGTCTTGGTGCTCTATATCATCCAAGGTAGACCGTATGAATGTGACCACAAGGTGATCGTTCATAATCCAATTGGCATCAGTGTGAGGTTCAGAACCATCACTGGGTCAGGGAAGAATGGGGGGGAAGACATACACATAGATGCCATTGAGGATCAGTGCATCCTTGAGTTTTTTGGTCCACTGGGTGAAGTTGCTGTCCGCTTGACTATATTTCAACTCTTCCCATCTGTGGCGGATGATGCGCTGAAGCATAGATGGGTTGGAAGAATTGCTGGGGAGGATGGCGGGAGAATCAGAGGTGTGAGACATGGGAGGGAGAGAGATATATGGAGACACGTCAATGGGCAGAGAGGACAAAAACGTTCAAATACACAACATGGCGCGTGAGGTCAGGTCTAGATGGTTCAGACTCAGATGTTCAATAGACACAGCACTAGAGAGATGTCATTGAACAGTGGCCCATAACCTGTTAGAGTTTGAACCCTTATTGAGACCTTGTATAGGAGCCTATACAGAGTTATTATCAGTATTGATGTAAGGGCGACCTCCAGAGGTTGCAGCTAAGTCACACAACTGGCAGAAGGGAATCCAAAGTGTATTAGAATGGTACCATACAACAGGAAATGTAGCTAATTACCTGGCAGAGGAGAATCCAAAGAGAACAAGTCTAAGGACTCCTCTGCCAGAGTGCAGCGCATCAGGCGCAGGTGTGGAGGCGTGGGAATGTACTGTACAGCATGACCGTGCCTAAACCCTAACCCTGGAGGAGGTCTGGAAATCTCCGGACTATTCTTGGACAACTCTGGAGGTCCCAAAATGGAAATAGCTCCAGAATGTCCCAAAATAGAAGTCCGGAAATCTCTGGACTGCCCTGGAACAATTCTGGAGGTCCCAAAATGGAAGTCCCCTAACATCACCCCCCCTCAAGTGCGGCGACTCGACGCGCTGGGGTAGAACAGTTCCTAGATGGCCTGGTCCATTGGAGATATGGGGTAGATGCCCCGGATAGCCCGGGGTGCATCGGGGTGCATGCAGTAGAACTCCCTGACAAGGGCTGGAGCATGGACGCCATTGGCAGGCTCCCAGGAGATGTCTTTGATACCATAGCCCTTCC
>JAGGAU010000359.1:0-14367 GCA_017657275.1 Termitomyces sp. T108
AAGCATCAGAGCTATGCTACTATACAATATCAAGTTGTTATACTTTGTACTGAACACAAGCTGGTAGATGAGCGCGTTGAAGCCATAGGTAAATTTTTGAATCTCGAGTTGACTGCCAAGTTCGCCCAACTGTAGCGTCTAATTTGATCAAACATTGAACCTCAATACAGCATTCCAAGCAAAACGGCACGGTGCTAGCGGGGCTGCTAAAGACACTGTTAGAGGATTAACACAGAGGACGAGCTTTAAAGAGAATTAGCAGATTGGCCATCTGTCATGTTACACGTGACCTCTGCTAGCTACAATAGCCGTTACTTAATTCGGGCGTTCGAGATGCGAGGACGAGTTTATTGCACAATTTTAGGATTCGTAAGTTGAGTGATTCGAGTCGACATTGTGTTTTGCGTGAGAAATAATGTATTCCTGAGTCCGAAGAAGTTCTCGAGCCGACCCCGGAAGAGAGGCCGAGACTCAAGCTAACTACGAGGGACTATTTGGTACGAGTAGAAGTAGATAAATGTAGAGCTGAGTGTAATGAAGTAGGTGTAGAGTGATATAGTTTATCAGTCCTCAGTCACACAAAATGTACGTTGTACGACTCATTATATTACCTGTAGAGTGATATAGTTTATCAGTCTACAGGGAGTATTAATATGGTGCGTAAGGTGTAAGTAAGTGAACGGCTCACCCTCAGTCACACAAAATGTACGTTGTATGACTGAGGGTAGCGGACCGTGTACATCTAGATAAGTAGTGAAAATAAATAAAGTTTACCACAAAGACTGGCAAATAACGATCGCCAGCCCCTCTGCGCAAAAACAGAAAGAAAATAAGAGAGAGGTATCCCAATGAGGTAATCGTCGCGTAATCCACGTTGTGACGTCAATCGAACGTCGGTTGGGTAAGTCAACCTTCAACACTCCCCCTGACTTGCACGACCGTCATGATCCTTCAGGCCGATGAGAGACACTAGGTGATTGTGGGTGGCACGAGGAAGTGGTTTGGTGCAAATGTCAGCAATGTTATTGGCAGAGGGGATATGGAAAACCTCGATGTCGCCTTCTTGTATGCGTTCTCTGATGTAATGGTGATGGATATCGATGTGTTTTGCTCAAGCGTGCCCTTTAGTCGATTGTGCTAGTGCGATAGACGAGTTGTTGTCAACCATAAGTGTGGCTGGGAGTGGTTGCCCAACGTCAACTTCCATGAGGAAATTGTGCATCCAGAGCGCCTGTTGTGCGCCGCGCGTCATAGCCATATACTCAGCCTCTGTGGTTGATAGGGCCACAGTCTGTTGGCGCTTTGAACTCCACGACACTGGTCCGCCTGCCATCATAAACATGTACCCAGAGGTGGAGCGTCGTGTATCTAGATCTCTACCATAGTCTGCATCTACATATCCTAGTGGTTTAGTAGAGCCGCCCAAGCTCCTAGAGTATAAGATCCTGTAATCCAGAGTTCCTTTGATGTAGGCCAGAACATGAAGTAGAGCTTTCCAGTGTGCCGGGCCAGGGTTCGACTGGAAGCATGCGAGTAAGGCCACGGCAAATGATAGGTCAGGTCTTGTGGCAGCCTGTGCCCACATGAGGGCTCCAAGGAGTTGGTGGTAAGGTTTGTCAGCCATGAGTGTGCGTTCAATTTTGTTTTTCGGGGACATGTCATTTGTAAGGATTATGCCAGAGGGTAGTGGTGTGTAACATGGGTGGCAGTCTGCCATGTTGAAATGCTCAAGTACACGGGTAAGGTAGGCCTTTTGTGACAAGGAGATTGAGCTGGTGCTGGGGTCACGGTGGATTGCCATTCCTAAGATAAATGACAGCTCCCCCAGATCCTTTACCTCGTATACCTGTGCCAATTCCTGCTTCGCTCTAGCTGCGCCATCCTTGGTTGATGACAGTCTGAAGGTGTTGTCATTGAACGTATTTGTAATGGTTGCCTTTTGTCCAACCTTCCGTGATTGCACACAGGGGTCTGCTCAGGATTTCTTGTATCCTAGATCAGCATATGCGCCATCAAGGGTCCAGAACCAGTCAAAGCCTCCCTGCATCAGACCATATAAGGTTTTCCGTAGCAGAGCAAGCTTTCCCTCCCCCTTCAGAAAACCTGGAGGGAGGCGCATGTAGACCTCATGTTCTGGGATGCTGTTCAGGTAAGCGGAAATGAAATCAACCTGCCACACCTCGAACTCCTCCTGTGCTGTGATTGCCGCCGACATCCTCAGTGATTCTAGGCACACCACAGCCACGTATGTCTCATCGAAATCCTCCCCAGCTACCTATGAGTACTCCTTTGCCACTAACCGTGCCTTCCATCTGATAACCTCCCCCTCTGCATTGTATTTGTTGGCGTATACCCATCGATACCTGACGATGTTTTTGTTCTTCGGCACTGTGTTTGCGTCCACCAGCTCAAACACTCCACGCTCCTTCATCACCTTCAATTCCTCATCCATTGCCGGTTGCCATAGATCGGGTCTCCTCATTGCTTCTTGGTAAGTCTTGGCATGTCTGTGTCATCACAGCTGTCCAGTAGGGATAGATAGGCGTGGGGGCTCCCAACTGCCAATGCCATAGGAGTGGCCTCACTGGCTGCCCAGGCTTCACCTCCCTCATGAGCTGCGTGCTCTCTTTCCAACGTTTCCCTTGCGGCCAGGAGTGCTGGGGTTGGTTTCGTTAGCCGGGTAGATCTGCATAACTGCTGGATCAGGGTGGGTGCCTGTGGCATCGGCAGTGCGGTGGTGAGGGTGTGGTCATCAGGGTTGGTGTCGGGGGTGGGATCAGGGTGGGGTGGGCCGCCATCTGGGCAAATGCGTGGAGCAACAGGTTGCTGAGTAGTGAGAATGCCAGGGGCAGTGTGGTCTGGTGCTGGATCTTGGACAGGCATCGGATCATCCATTGCGTTGTGGTCTGTCAGCGCATGATGGCCAGTTCCCTCCTTGAAGATCACGTCTTGAGACGTAATGATCAACCACGATCTCTGATCATAGAGGCAATACCCTCCATTAGTGTAGCCCACAAGGCGCGTCTTCACCGATCTGGGGTCCAACTTGGATTTGATGAGTTCCTCCGGTACTTTTGCCCATGCTAGGCACCCCCATGGCCTGAGATGGTCCACCCTCTGTCTCTTTCCAGTCCATGACTCTTTGGGGATAGTCCCAGGGTGGCGTGACATGGGAAGTAAGTTTTGAGTGTACATCTGTGTAGCCGCTGGCTTCTGCCCACAGTTCTTTTGGGAGACCACTTTCTGCCAGCATACAGCATACCCCCTCGAGGATGGTACGGTTTGCCCTCTCAACCACGCCGTTCTGCGCATGTGCATATGGAACTGTAACCCTCAGGATGATGCCGTAAGTGCCCAGGTAGGTTGTCCAGGATTTGTTTAGCCATTCACGAGCTGCATCGACCCTGACCTCCCTTAACTTTCTCCCAGTCTGACGTTCGGACTCCAGGTGATATGTGGTGAATGCGGTAAGGGTAGTTGTGGCATCTTTTCGGGTTAGGAAGTACCCAGACATCTGTGATGAACCTCCGTCAATGGCTAACATCATGTATACAGCCCCCCCCAGGGATGGTACACTTGACGGGCCCCAGAGGTCAATGTGGATGCAGTCATTTGGTGCTCCTTCTGGCCTGACCTCAGCATCATACGGGTGTGAGACGTGCTTGCCATATACACAATCTTCCACAGATGCCAGATACATTAAGATCGCCCTTGACTTTTAATCCATCCACTAATCCTTTTGCTAGCACGTCCCTGATTGTCTTGACGCTTGCATGACCAAAACGTTGGTGCCAAATTTCTAACGTGGTGGGTCTCATCTGGGATATTGCAATCATTGCGAGTGGAGAGTCTGTATCCCTGAGTGCACCAAGTAGGTACATACCGCCAGTTCCTGTCCTGCACAACACTTCCCTCCCACTAGGGTCCTGGAAGCAAACCTGACCTCCCCCAAAAACAACATTGAATCTGGCCTTGTCAAATTTGTTGATTGATACAAGGTTTGACGCTAGGTCTGGCGCATGCAGAGCGTTCCTGAAGACCAGCTCCGAGGAGCCGTGAGTTGTCTTGCATGTTTTTTTCACTGTGCCTCGACCAATAACCCTGAACATTGCCCCTTTTGGTGCCAAATGGCCCTCCATCGGGTTTGGAAGCTCTTTGTAATCGGTAAAAGCTTCCCTGTTCACAAAGAAGTGGTCAGTGGCGCCTGAGTCAGCGTATGTTGGGGTGTCCATGGCTTTGCTTTGGAGGGTTGCCGCTAGGGCATACGTGACGTGTGGTTGTGCAGGTACCTGGGTAGTAATTGAGGTTGCTACACCGCCACACTTGCAGTTGGGGGTTTTGTGGGTGTTGCGGCGTCATTTTGGGATGGTGTGTTTATTTTGCTCTTGTTTCGGAAGTTCGGTGGAAACTGACCCTCTTTTCCTCCCCCTCTCCAGTAGCAATTCTCGATGGAGTGCCTGGTACATTTACAGTTAGGGTTCACACATACTAAACGCTGCTTTGTCTGGTTGGTCTGGGCAAGGAGAGCGGTTGCCAATACACCAGCCTTCTGTTTTTGCAGGACTAAGCAATCCCAGTGGATAGTAAGTGCGGCAATGACATCTTTTGACTGGGTCATAGCATATACTCCTGCGACAACAGCATTCCAGGACTCCAGGAGTGAGGCAATGAGGATTGTGCGGAATAGTTGTCGTCGATTTTTGCACCTTTCTCAGTTGCCGTTTTCCACTTCTCCCTCAGGTCCTCAACATGCTTCAGGAAGTCCATTCCATCCAAAAATTCGGTGGCGCATAAATGTTTTTCAGCGTGCATGGCTGCTATTTCGGAGAACACACCATAGTTGTCCGTAAGTCCCTTCCAGGCTTCTGCGGCGGATCCATCCATTTTGATCCCCAACCCAACAGGGTTTTTGGTATTATAAATGATGAGACCCAAAGCCCAGGCGTCCCTTTCCTCCCATTCCTCCAAAGATGGGGATCTTGACGTCCATTCCGTGGCTTTTGTCTCTGATAATTTTGTCTCTGTGTACTCTTCGGGCTTTTCAATAGTGCTGTCTAGGTATCCGCGTGCTCCTCGAGCTCTTGCTGCGATTAGGACATGGTTTTTAAAGGTTGAGTAATTTGTGCCGTCAAAGTGGGACTCCTCAGGGAAATTTGGTGGGTTGGGTGTATGGTTGGATGTCATTTTGTATGGTGTGTGTGGGCGTATGTATTTTGTAGTGAGTCGTACGTTTTCAGAGCAATGGCTCTATGAAAAAAAATATATAGAAGTGTGAATGGGGCCTATAACCTGTAGAGTGATATAGTTTATCAGTCCTCAGTCACACAAAATGTACGTTGTATGACTCATTATATTACCTGTAGAGTGATATAGTTTATCAGTCTACAGGGAGTATTAATATGGTGCGTAAGGTGTAAGTAAGTGAACGGCTCACCCTCAGTCACACAAAATGTACGTTGTATGACTGAGGGTAGCGGACCGTGTACATCTAGATAAGTAGTGAAAATAAATAAAGTTTACCACAAAGACTGGCAAATAACGATTGCCAGCCCCTCTGCGCAAAAACAGAAAGAAAATAAGAGAGAGGTATCCCGATAAGGTAATCGTCGCATAATCCATGTTATGACGTCAATCGACCGTCGGTTGGGTAAGTCAACCTTCAACAGTAGGGAAGGTGGGTGGGGATGCGAAACGCGAGATATACGATCTAAGTCTAATCCGGCGAGTCTGCAAGCGCAGTGTGAGACGATGTAAGTATCTAAGTTGAGGGACCTACCTGCGAGCGCAGTGTGAGACGATGGAGAATCATGGGTGCGCTCGCGGGTTTTATATGTAGACGAACAATGAGGACAAAGAGGAAAGGGAGCGAGACAATGATGAAAGAGATTAAGATAAGATTGTTGGTCTGATGCCCGAATTAAACATGGGCAACCCCACCTACACTCTTGCCCAATCCAACTTAGATTTCTCTTCCTTAGTTTGATTCATTTCCGTTTAGGCACGTTATACAACGTATCTCATGTATTACTACGATACAATACATTTTCCGTTTAGAGTTATTGTCGAACCGCGTTGCGATCTTCGGGCAAGAACCTAACACTTGAATCAAACTACAATCTTCTTTTTATGTCGGCGACAGGAGTAGGAGTGCCCGAGGAAACAGGGGTGCCCCGCACGCCGGAGGAACGCATCGCAGGAATGGTCTTCGAAGCACTCAAGACTGACTTGGCGGCGCAACTCCAGACGGGTTTGGCAGGTATCCAGGGCGGACTGGACGCGCTAACGGCCCGCGTCGGCTACATGGAGCGCGACGGGGCAGCGGGACCGAAGCTCAGCATCAGTTCCCCCGAGAAGTGCGATGGGGCTTCCAAGACGCTGGCGGATCAGTTTGTCAGTCAGGTCAAAGCAGCCGCCGAGTTCGAGGGGTTCCGAGCGAGCCCTAAGCCACCGCGACGTCGTCCATCCCAACGTGCAGCGGTCATACACGCGAGGTCCCCTAGATCCCCTTTCTCTGCGCTGGAGCTCCCAGTCACCTTACGGATTCACACTCCGGGCATGGAGGCTCCACAGATCATCGACACCCAGGTGATGGTCGACTCGGGGGCAAGTTGCTGTTTTGCTAACCCCCGTTTTGTCTTGGAGCACAAGTTGCCCACCATGCGCAAGAAACGGCCGATGCGCCTCCGCACTATTGATAACTCGGAAATCCGTTCGGGCCTCATCATGGAGGAGGTACACCTGGTGGTTGTCCTCGGTGAACACGCGGAGACACTGACCTTTGACGTTGCAGACATTGGTGATGACAACCTGATCCTAGGTGTCAACTGGTTGCGCCGGCATAATCCGTTCATCAACTGGGAGCGCTCGACCGTGGAGTTTGAGTCAGCCTTTTGTGCAACCACTTGCTTGCCTACAGTCCAGGCCACGGCAGCACTGGAGTCTTTGCCAGTCATTTGCAAGCCCTCACCAGCAAAGCAGGCAAGTGTAGCCCAAGCATGGCCTGTGGTCAGGGCATTTGCAAAGAAAGCCACAAATACATTGCCTGCAGGGGCATGGCTGGTGGTGCGAGACACACCTGAGCACTTTCACAGGTTGAAACTTGCAAAGACAAGGAGGTCACAATTCTGCTGAGAAGTCTTTTCAGAGGCAGTGTGTGCTGTGTGAGCCTGTATTAGCACGGTGCTGGAGAGGGTTGAAAGGGAGCCAGGGTCAGGTGGGGGGCAGAGCAGTGCTTAACTGGAGCAGCAGTGGGATATGCAGTTGTGTTGGGGGCAGGCAGGGCCCCTGCTGTTGCTGGTGGAGGAGCAGGTGGCAGCAATGGGGAGTTGGTCACAGAGGTTGGTGGAGGAGAATTCTGAGAAAAAGGGGGCTGACAGGCAGACAGTGGAGCAGATGGTGCCAGGTGTTTATCATGACTTTCTTGATGTGTTTGACAAGCAGTGGTCTGAACGTTTGCCTCAGCATTGGCCACATGACTTGGCTATTGAGTTGGTAGATGGTGCAGAGGTTCCGCTGCCAGGAAGCTATATCAACTAGCAGCAGCTGAGCTACAGGCACCATGAGAGTTCATTGATGAGAACTTGCAGAAGGGGTACATCCATTCATCAAAGGCACCTTGTGATGCTCCAGTCTTTTTTGTTAAGAAGAAGGATGGGTCGTTGCGGCTGGTGGTGGATTTCCAAGCATTGAATGCAGTCACAAGACTAGATGCATACCTGATCCCTCTTACAAATGAGTTGCTTGACTAGTTGAAAGCGGCAAAAGTTTTTACAATGTTGGACATGTGTTGGAGTTATTATAATGTGCAGATTCAGGACAGTGATGAATAGAAGACTTCATTTTGGACACATTATGGGCAGTTTGAGTTCTTAGTGATGCAGTTTGGCTTGCGGAACGCACCAGCAGCATTTCAGAGGATGGTGAATGAGCTTTTCCATGACCTGGTGGATGTGTATGTGGTGCTGTACCTTGATGAGATCATTATTTTCTCAGAGGACCCAGTCCAGCATGATGCTCATATCAGGGAGCTACAGGAAGCAGACCTGTTCTTGAAACCTGAAAAGTGCAAGTTTTGGACAACAGAGGTTGACTATTTGGGTTTGAATATTACACCAGGCCACATTGGTATGGACCCAGTCAAGGTGTTAGGAGTAACAGACTGGCCAGTCCCATGCAATGTCTGCCATGTGAACCAATTTCTTGGTTTCTACAACTTTTATCGCTGTTTTGTGGAGATTTATGCTATGATTGTGCAGCTATTGGAGAGACTGAAGAGGAAGGATGTGCTATGAAGGTGGGGGGAGGAGAAACAGGGGGCATTTGAAGGACTGAAGAGGGCATTTGCTAGGGCACCAGTGTCGGTGATGCCAAACATAGAGGCAGTGTTCCATGTGGAGACAGATGCATCTGGCTTTGCAATGGGTGCAGCACTATCACAGCAAGTGGAGGATAGGGAGTGGCAGCCAGTGGCTTTCTTCTCAAAGGCATTGCAGCCAGCAGAGCAAAACTACAATGTACATGATAAGGAGCTCCTTTCTGTGGTTTGGGCATCCAAGGTCTGGCAGCCTTATTTGGAGGGCAACCAATTTGCAGTAGAGGTCTTCTCAGACCACCAAAACCTTGAATACTTTATGATGGCATGAGACTTGAACCGCCAGCAAGCATGATGGAGCCTGTTTCTAAATCGGTTTGTCTTTGTGATACACCATTGCCCAGGGTGTCTCAGTGCTGGACCAGATGGGCTGTCAAGGTGCCCATACCATGAGGTGACACACAGCTGCTGTGACAATGCACAGCAGAAGGTGCTGACAGAAGAATGCATGGCAAAAAGAGCAGTGGTGATACCAGTAGAGAGGTGTGGGGAGTCAGAGATGATGTGGCAAGTGGTGGCAGTACAGGAGATTTTAGCAGATGGGGATATCCTAGAGAGAGTGCGGTTGGCATCACTAGCTGACCCAAAGTTGGCACCACTCTGGCAGCTGGGTGATGCACCAGCCTTAGTGAGGTCAAGGCTGAAGGAGTTTATGGTGGATGTTGGCCTGGTCAGATTTCATGGATTAGTTTATGTCCCCAACAACAACAATGTGAAACAGATGATCCTGCAACTATACCATGATTCAATCCCTGCAGGGCACCCAGGACAATCCAATACACTCACCTTGATTGCCTGGAACTACCATTGGCCCCACATGTCTGAGTTTGTTTGTCATCATGTTGAGGGGTGTGGGATGTGCCAAAGAATCAAGCCCCAACAACAGAAACCGCATGGACCACTGCAACCTTTGGAAGTGCCAGATGGGCCTTGGCAGCACATCTCTACCAATTACATTGGCCCATTGCCAGCTCCATGTGGCTTTGACACCTACCAAGCTGTGTGCAATAAGGCAACCAAGCATGCACACTTCTTGGGGGCCCACTCAACAGACAATGCAGTAGCAATGTGTGATGAGTTTATGGCAAGAGTTTGGTGCTTACCTGGGACACTGAAGAAAATTGTGTCAGATTGAGGCCCCCAATTCATTGCCTAGTATGTCAAAAGAATGTGGGAAAGGATGTGTATCAAGCAGGCTCTATCATCAGCCCATCACCCTCAAACCAACAGACAGACTGAGTGTGCAAACCAGGAATTAGAGGTCTACCTGGGGGCCTTGATCAATTACTACCAGGATGACTGGGCTGATTGGTTACCTTTTGCAGAATTCACCTTCAATAACCATGTCAACACAGCTATTGGGATGTCTCCTTTCTATGCCAAATATGCCTACAACCCCACATTTTCCATTGACTCAGTCAGCTCACAATCAGTGCCAAGGGCTGACAACCAACTGGACTGCATCAAGGAGGTGCAGGGGGAGCTGAAGGGGCTGTTAGAGCTGGCAGCAGAGCAGATGAAAAGGTTTTACAATGCATGGGTAGACAAAGTGCCAGACTACATTGCTGGAGAAGGGTGTACCTGGAGCGTGCAGACCTTTGTACCCATAGACTGAGCCATAAGCTGGATTTTAAGCGTTTTGGCCCATTCAGAATTGCCCAGAAACTCTCAAACATGGTGTACTATTTGGAGCTGCCAGATGGGTGGGCAATTCATGATGTTTTCCATGTTTTATGCTTGATTCCAGCCTGGGAGGATACAATCTTGGGCTGCCAACAGGAACTCCCACTGCCGGTACACCTTGAAATCAGAGACAAGGTCAAAATTGAATGCATCCTGAGGGAGAGGAAGATGTGAGGGGGGGTGACAGAGTTCCTAGTGAGATGGAGGGGGTACAATGAGAGTGAGGATGAATGATTGAAAGAGTACAACATGTCACATGCATTGGAGGTGATACAAGAATTTAGAGAAAACAAGAGGATGCATGGGAAATGATGACGTGGCAAGAAGTGCAATTGATTGGTGCCACAGAATTAAGTGCCTGGGATGGATTTTTTTTTTCCTTCTTTTTTTTCTTTTTCTTTTGTGCTCGCCTTACAAGTAGGGGGCAAGTGTCATGTTACACATGACCTCTGCTAGCTACAATAGCCATTACACTTAGATTTCTCTTCCTTAGTTTGATTCATTTCCATTCAGGTACATTATACAACATACCTCATGTATTACTATGATACAATACATTTTCCATTGAGAGCTATTGTTGAACCATGTTGCAATCTTTGGGCAAGAACCTAACACCATCTATCAGATCACATGATAATGATGCAGATTGTGATTGCATTCCTTGCTTTCAATATGACAAACTAAATGAACCATCAATGAAATGATTGCTGGGAGCATAGGAGGAGCTGCACAAGTTCTTGTGAGATAGCCATTGAACACAATAAAACTTGCACACAATGTCAATACATCTTGCATCTTGCTTTTGACATCACAAACTTCCCCCAGTGTTAGCTTTCACTGATGCCAATTGCTCTACTGAAGATTTCCATGGTCTGGATTTTACCGTTTGTCAAAAACCGCATAATCACTTTCAATGATTGAAGTGTCTCACTATTCTTGTGCTGGGAACCAAGAGGTGTTACTAGCTCTAGGTTGGTTATAGGTCTGGCTCTTACAACCATGCCCTGGAAGCAAGCTCTTTTCTGCATACCTCTTAAGTGGTCAAGTACCCAATGCTACTACTCACTCAGATGAGGCTAGCTTCTCTAAACTATACAAACAGCAATGGGGATTATGATCTTCTACATGATGTTGTTCTTTTAACTGGTCTTGTAGAACTCACAGAATACATTGCACAGAAAGAGCACATATGTTGAACTGACTTTCCACATTAGATCATCTACAATTTATGACAACTGTCTATGGATTGCAAAATCCAGTACATTACTGACCTTCATTTTGTTTTCCACTCACTGACATCACATCTAGAAGGCCTTAAATAGACAAGTCACTCATTGAATACATGTCAAAGAAGGAGATGGAACAGATTCAGCCTATGTACTTAGTGATGACTAGTTGTCCTCTGCCTTGTCTATTAGTATGACTTGAAGAATAACCTTCAATTTCAGCAGCATATTGTCTTCACCAGAAACTTTTAATCCCAGTTCCATTGTGCACACAATTTGATTATCATTGATACATGGCTTGATCATGCCAAGATTGAGCAAAAGAGGAGGATATATTATGTCATAACAGAATGACATGACTGCTGAAAAATATAAGCAGAATGTACATGGAAGCCAAAAACTGTAGGCAGAACATACCTCATTAATGTAGCTACACCTGGCAAATGAAAACAATGCCCAAAGCAAGCCAGCTGATCACAAGAAGTGAGGACAAACAAAGCAGCAGCTAGTCAGCAGTATCAGGAAATGATCCAGAATCATGATCTGGAACAAACCTTTGGTAGCTGAGATCATGGATCATTTGCATCAAACCTTCATTCACCAGATCCCTCACAAAGCAGACACCTGTCATGATCTGCCACCACTGCCGGTACACTGCCAACCACCACTGGTACACTGCCAACTGTCACAATCCACTCCTGGAGCTCACCCCACCACTCCGGAACAACACCACCAACACCCCCTACTCCCTCAGGACAACACCAACCACCTCAGCCAACCATTACAACACTGCAACAGCTGCCACGGTGACACCTGTCACTCCTGGGTTTGCTGCCCCCCTCAACCCTGACACCCAGAAATCACCATGACCCTGGACTTCCCCACATCAACCCAGAATCTCCCACAGCATGGGCCACCCTCAGACAGATCACCTTGGCATCCCCTGGTGATCAGTCCCATCACCCGGCAATCACTCTGGCGATCACGCCTAACACCCGCAGTTACGGCCCAACCACCATCACCCACGTCACCTGGCAATCATCCCAGTGATTATGCCCAACACCCAACATTGAACCAGGCTGAGCCTGCCACCCCAGAGTCCACTCTGTAGAGTATTTAAGGCATGAGTAGACAACCTGTACAAGTAGTGTTGATATTGCATCCAAATTGTCTGAATCTTCTTTGCCTCATACTATCATGTCTTGTCTCAGTCTTCCTGTTTATTCCTGCCAACTTTTACTCTATATTCTCCAGTCTTTTTCCCTTCCTAGTCCATTTCCTTTGCTCTTCCATCCTTGACTCATTTCCCTTGTTCAATCTTGTCTCATTCTTGTTCACTTTTCTATTCCCCTTTCCCCTTTATGGCTCGTCTCACCCCGGTCTTGCCTTGCCCTTTCCGGACTAAGCCTGGACTCACCCCACTAATCCCGGACCAACGCCCCATACCCCAGAGCCCTGGCACAACCCTGGACTTACTCCTATAGCCCAGAACTACGTCTCTTTATTTCCTAAAAGCCAAGTTCATCTGCACTAGTCCTGGAACCACCCCCAGACCTCATACTCACATAGGACTTCATAACTGTAGCTACCTTGAGTCCACCTTGTAAGGTCTCGCTTAGGAAGAAGCCCCCGCAGTCAACGGAACCTGACACCAACCACTACTGGTACACTGCCAACCACTGCCAGTACCTGTCAGGGGACTTCCATTTTGGGACCTTCAGAATTGTCCTGGGGCAGTCCAGAGATTTCTGGACTTCCATTTCAGGATGCTCCAGAGCTATTTCCATTTGGGGACCTCTGGGAGTTGTCCGGGAACAGTCTGGAGATTTCTAAACCTCCTCCAAGGTTAGGGTTTAGGCATGGTCATGCTGTACAGTACATTCCCATGCCTCTGTATCTGCGCCTGATGCACCATGCCCTGGCAGAGGAGTTCTTAGACTTGTTCTCTTTGGATTTCCCTCTGCCAGGTAATTAGCTACATTTCCTGTTGTATGGTACCATTTTAATACACTTTGGATTCCCTTCTGCCAGTTGCATGACTCAGCCGCAACCCCTGGAGGTTGCCCTTACAGTACCCAGCCCCAGCCCCAGTACCCTCAACCTCACCAGGTCAGCTCCACAAACCCCAGGCCTGGACCGGCCCTCTTCAGTGGCCATCAGCACATCAGCAGCCATCAGCACATCAGCAGCCATCAACACTCATCACTGCCCGTGTACGCCACATCAGCACCGATCCTGGAAAACCCTGGACGCCCATGCCACCATCAGCGCTCACTCTGGCAATCCCTGGTCATTGACGCCACTATCAGTACTGACCCTGGAAATCCCTGGACCATCACCAGCAACCCCTGATGCCCTCCTTTCCAAATCAGGCAACCATCATGACTCATGCATCAACGCATCACCCTGGCCCAAACCCCACACCCTGTGCCTCCTCTTTGGTTGACTCCTTGCCTCCCCACATTGTCCATGCCTCTTGTGCTCCCAAAGCAAGACCTTTCCTTTGTGAGCTTCCTTTACGTTACTTGACCGACACCAACACTTGTAGCATCCTTGCATGGTCCCTGGGCTTCAGCAAGAGCCCCAGTACATCTGTACTGCTCCTTGCACAAACCACAGGCTCCAGCAAGAACCCCTGCACCGTGACTTGTCACGGGACCTGGGCCTGAGCCCCGGAGCATGCTCGCCCCCCTCATATATGTAGCACCTGGTACAGTAGTGTTGATATTGCCCATCTTTCCTAGTCTTTGGTCCAGTTTTGTACTCTTGTCACTTCCATTGGTCTTGTCTAACTCATCTCCATTTTGTCAGGGGACTTTCATTTTGGGACCTTCAGAATTGTCCCAGGGCAGTCTGGAGATTTTTGGACTTCCATTTTGGGATGCTCCAGAGCTATTTCCATTTTGAGACCTCTAGAGTTGTCTAGAAACAGGCTGGAGATTTCTGGACCTCCTCCAGGGTTAGGGTTTAGGCATGGTCATGCTGTACAGTACGTTTCCATGCCTCCACGCCTGTACCTAATGCGCCGCACTCTGGCAGAGGAGTCCTCAGACTTGTTCTCTTTGGATGCCCCTCTGCCAGGTAATT